>NMRB01000305.1:232359-280724 GCA_002633025.1 Notospermus geniculatus | reverse complement strand
TGGGGGTCTCATTGTTTGCTTAATTAGCTGATTAATGAAAGATGAAAGCACATCGTTTACAATTCAGATGTGTAGAACAAGAGTAGCAATTTCATAGAAATACATGAAATCGATGCTACTTTTTTGCTTGAAGAAAATATGAATTGTTTTCAGTCGCCATTTGCAGTGCGCTTCCTTATGGCTACCGCCCCCTTAAGTCAAGAAACTAACACAATTTTCAGGTTTGTCCATCTCCAACAGCGAGATTTAGACAAGCGCTTTGATTCTGGATACCTAGAATACATTTTCAAAGGATTCAAAAAGACTATGGCCATTGCACTTGCCGCTGCCGTGGGTGTGGGTGCTGCCGTGGGTGCAGGCGCAGCGCTCGCCGTGGGTAAGAGATCCGAAGGCGAAGAAGGAAGGTAAGCTTGGGTCAGCTCATATGAGCCAATTTCGGACTCCTGTGGTCAACTCATTCTGGTTCTTGCAAAATGTGTTATCAGTGCTCGAATTTCATTTCATGTTTTTAATGATTTACATGTACAGTCAAGTATACATGTATACTAGTATAATGAATGCCAATGCGAGGTGGGCCAAATCTCATTTTGTGTACTTTTCTTTCCAAGGCATCAAGAGCTGAGCAATGTGTCGAATGAAGGTCTCTCAGTTGACGACCTGGCGAAGACAGTTCAAAAACGAGATTTAGGGGATCGTGCGAATAATTTACTCGACAGGATGAAAGATTTGCTTGATTCCCTGAACATTAGAGCGTTGATCGAATTCTCTCAGCTGGTTGAGTTCGTGAAGAAATGTAAGCTTGCTAAAGACTATCACAGATCCCCTAATACCCCATGACAGAGCAATAAGACTCGGTTATCCCACGAAGTAGTTTCCAGGCCCTTCTTCGACCACAGAAATATCAAGAGGCATAATTCGGGACTAGGCCTATAGACGAAAAGCCAAAAAAACACATTCAGATTCGATCCGATTGGATCCGATCGACCCGCATCGGGTCTCATGTGCGTTCAGACGAGATTTGAATGTGGTCGTACGTGGTCCAATGCGGTCCAAAATCCACATTGGACCGCACTGGGTAGCGTTTACACGCAAGAGTTTTTGAACCACAATCGGATTCGATCGGATCGCATGTGGATTTTTGCCTGTCGTCTAAACGGCCCTTATAAGCGCAGGCCGAGAACAGACAGGCCATTCGAGTAAAGAAACAATAGCCGTACTTACACTACAAAGAGAAGTCTGGGTTTTTTCAGGTCCGCACTCATTTGAAGCCCGGGTTTCTCCACCAGAGCACTTACACTACAAATACGAAACCCAGCAATCACAGGTGAATTTGAGGTCACATCGCTGGTCTCNGAGTTTTTGAACCACAATCGGATTCGATCGGATCGCATGTGGATTTTTGCCTGTCGTCTAAACGGCCCTTATAAGCGCAGGCCGAGAACAGACAGGCCATTCGAGTAAAGAAACAATAACAAGGCCTGTAAATGTACCAGATAACAAGGCCTTGTATGAAAGGTAACAATACCTGTAGCAGGTAACAAATCCTACAACAAGTAACATGGCCTGTAAAACAAGTACATGTACTAAGTAACAAGACCTGTCACAACAAGCAGCAAGGCCTGTATCATGTATGTCGTGCAATATTATCCTCCACTTCCAGCTGTCCCCGAAGATGTAAAAGACAGAACCTTCGATATTCTTTTGAAGATGGCGGAGGTGAGTCGACTTCTCAACGTCAAGGTACCCCAGCCACAAGACACCATCAGAAGTCTCGCAAGATACATAAAAAATAGATCATAGTTTCAGTAAAGCAGGAGTAAGGGGGTAAGCGCAGACATCACAGTGAACTGAATATAATTATCGAATATTATCAAATTCCAATAAATTTAATGTACAATTTATTACAGACGAAAGAGAATGTGGTAGAGTGGATCGCAGAAACGTGGCAGGTAGGGATATTCGAGGCTACACTGTACAACGTAGTCACACTGAATTTAGGCTACATGTACATGTACGTCCTGCTAAAAGAAGACAGGCTAGTTCACACTAACTAACTTAGGCCACGTCAGACTACAATGGTCTAGTATTTGCTTTCAGCACAGAGATAAAATCTTGGACGATATTGGAGACCAACTCGGGACCCAGGTAAGTATTGATCTTTCGGAGCCAATGATGACCACAGTTGCCCCGACAACGAACGAAAATTCAGAAAAGGAGGGACGGAATTGTCAATTCAGAAACAGATAATGATTTGACCACTTGAGCCCTGAAGGGGCGTTAGTCTGTTCTACTCTCGGCCTTAGACTTGAAATGGGTTTGGAAGTAGCCTACATGTAGGGGCCTACATGAAATGAAGCTAATACACTTCTTTGGGTGTAGTTTTGACGTAGATGTGATGTTGAAGATTACTTATTGCAATCTCATCTTGTATGCTATCGTGTAATAGTATTATAGCGTCTGCCTTTCCCTTATTGCGACGGAAGGTAGGCCTAATTCTGATACCTTATCATTTGTCTTTTTTCAGGAGTAAACTCTCCTGCCCTTAAACCCTTTAAATTGTAAAGAAGGAAAGAATAAAGCATTTTTCTCCACCAAAACGTTCTCAGTTTCATCGTGTATGACTGACATGATGCCGTTCTGTTAGCAACGCATTTTCCACGAGGCACTTCTCAACCCCCTGGATGTACATTGTACTCATTGTTGTGTACATGTAGGCCTAGGTCCAGTAATGATGCAGCACGATATCTCCATCAAGTACTCGACGGAACAATCGGCACTTCATATTTCCCTACTGTTGATGACCGGGAAACACGGCCTATTGTAATGTCAAATAGACAATAGATACCGAAGTATTCACAGATGGAGATTGTCAGATACTTATAACCTCTTCGAATTTGGCCATTGTGATGTATACAGATATCCCGGTCCTTGAGCACTTCATCTGGAACACACCTGGACCTGATATGGTCGATTTATAATTCTGACCAAAGTAATTTCATCCATTTGCAAACATCTAACTCGTGTTCTTCGGATTGTGGATCAAGACAGGTATGATCACTCACAACCCAATTTCTAACTTTCACTTTAAACTATCATTATACAGCCTAAAATCATTTTCCTTTCGTACTTTAAAGCTCCATACTTGGGCATCCTATGAATATATACCCCGAAACCCCACTCTTTAGGTTGAACTATCTGTATACAGGTTGTCGTAGAGTTGTAGATTGTGTAAAGAATTTGGGGAGTAAATTTAACATTATTTTTTGGCATTAGCTACATTTTTGCAGAAACGATAAATCCCCGAAAATGGTAAGTCATCTTCATCTTGTACACCCTCTCCCGGATCATGATCATGAGGTTGTCAATTTGCCTTATGTTGCCACCGGCGTGGGTCTTCTAAAATATTACTTCGTCGTTTCTTGTAAGGGTTTAGTGAGGTTTCGCAAGCGCCCGGTTTAGGCCCTACGACGACGTTTATACCCACACAATAGATAAACGTTGTCGTATGGCCTAACCGGGTGCTTGCGAAACCTCGCTATTATTCGCTAGGGCTCTTCACGAGCTATAATATTTATATCAACAGTTTTCCAACATTTGGGTTTCCGTACTTGTTTATCTTGTGGCGTATTCTGGATGCCCAAGCCAAGCAACCCCAGCCAGGAGTGGAAACTCCGCGAGAGAGTAAGTAAATTCACGAGTCAATGAGATTTTCCCTTTCGTATTGGGATAGACATCCGCTCCCACCGCTCACACGACCGTGTAATCCATGATGAGCTGAAACGACTTTCAAGTCCATAAATGACAGTTTAGACAATGTCTGATTGCGTGGGCATTACGTAATACTTCATCGTTTAACCAAAAGGTCAACAAAGCCACACCCCTTGTCTATTTTATGCCCCACAGATCAAAGCGTACGATAACGAAAAGATTTGATGTACAAAAAGCGATTAAGGTCGCCAAAGTAGTGGAAAACACTTTGCGCAAAGCAGGTTTCGATAAGATTGCTGATGATCGTGTCGCTCTTGCTAAAGCTGCTGTCGCCATTCTCACCAACCAAGAAACGTAGGTGAAAAGTTTGTCTACCTTGTTACAGTTATAACATAGCCAGCCACCCACATCCTCCAAGTGTGGGCGAGGTTCTACACGAAGCCGCTTGTATTCACATTTTTTTCGCTGATCACCATGTCAATTACTAACGTGATAGTCTATCATTCTGTACAACCTCACTTGCCGCAGTGACGATGTTGACTGCATGTTGCAGTCGAGGCAATGCTTTATACCAACCAAATGTAATTTCAGGTCTGCCGGCATTGAAAAACGAAGTGCGTTGACTAAAAGGGATTCTCAAGGCACGGCCTATGTTATAGGACTACTAAAAAATGCCCTGATACAGGCTGGTTTTGCTACGCTAGCAGTTGGTGCTGCGGCAGGGGCTGGAGCAGCAGTATTGCTCGGCAAAAGATCGATCCCTGAAAACAGGTGAGAGTTACATACATGTATAGCTCGACCTCGCTGGCAAGTGCCATCGAAGATGATTGAGGAGGCGGTTTCATCCCACATTACACTACTTCCCTCCAATGGAAAACGCAGTATCGGAGTTTTGGTGATAGTGAAATAGAAAGGCAGATTAGCAGAATGTTATGAACAGAACTGAGGAAATACTATCAATGTATATCCATCTAATTTTATTCCAATCCCTGATTTAAAATTAAAATCATTATTTCAGAATGCAACAGAATCTTAAGCGTCAGTGACAAAAAAGGTAAGGACAGTGATAGGCGAATCAGAACGCGCCGAAAAATGGCGTCCAAGTTCGTCCGGTGTGTCAAACTCAATGCATTGATGTGCATTAACCGTTTAACAATTGGACATCGCTTTCTGAGGGTTTTTTTGTGGAAATAATTGTTCTATTCGAGCTCATGTAATCTATCGAGATAATCTCTGATCTCACATTAGGCTTATATACCGCGGTAAGTATATACATGTAGTTCGTGCCGTTCACCCAACTGCAGACTGCGTTCAAGCTTGCTTAACTTCAGCACGGAAAATCCTTTATTACAAGCACTCTCTCTATTCCAGTTCATTTGTCCTTTCAGATAACGACTGCCTTCGTTCTTTTCGGCTGCTCTTTCAAAAAATGAGAATAAATTAAACAATTTTCATCGCTGACTCGTCGTTTGTTTCTTATTCTCTGTGCTTGTATTTCTATGACACCCTCTCGGGTTCCTTTCTTACACGTAGTTTGTTGAAAATGATGCCAAAGTATCTCAATACCTTTGGTATGCTATTAAGGTTTCGGTATGTTTGACCGTCGAGTCGAAGTCTTTGGAGAGACCCAGAACCTACTTCAACAACGTCAAGGTCTTCCTCTGCCTCTTTCACCAACACAACGGCATGCTGCCGTCGAAACCAAAGCATAGGACGGACGGTGCAGGTAACCTGCTGGTGTAACCCGCGATCGGCACTTGTGGTAAACAAATTACTGTTCTTCCTGTTGGTTTCGTACACATTTCGATTTCAGCCGCACCTTCTGCAAAAAGGAGCATTTGAGATGAGCGTTGTACGGATTGGGAAAATGTCGCCAGTGGACACGCAGCTGTGCCACGCACGGGGTGGTTAATGAATTGGTCATGGTGGTCATCGGATGAAGTGACTGTTTGTGAAATCATCATCTTAATTGTCAAATCAGCCGCAGAGGAAAACACATTGATGATGGTCGAAAAATAACAAGTCTATGCATAATTATAGGGGATATAAAATGCTTTGGGCACAACTGCCGTGGAGCTGCACAAGAATTACATATCACATGGTGAAAAATGCTCGAACTAACCTCCCACTTTTCCGTTCTGTAGGACTGCTGCTCTAGGACTGTCCAGATAAATTCTTCGCAGATTAACTACCTGTTTTGCCTTTTTTACGGTCATCACTTCCATCTTTGACCAGTTGAATTTGAATCCATGATTATAGAGTTCATTGAGTATAAGCGGATGGGGTTGGCCCCAAGCAATCCCTATATACAACAAAGAAACATCATGTTATTGGTGGCTACTTCTTCCATATTGACGATCAGAAAGAAGCATATAGGCCTATTGGGTATTTTTCATCCGCCATGACATAGAAGATCTCGTAGACTCGCTCTATATCATGCCAGAAGATACATTACGGCATAATACTGGCTGTCTGCACATAGGCCTGTACATACATGCACACAGTATATGTGTGTTTGTACTTCAACATGGCCGCCTAGTGATTTTTGTGACGTCACTGCAAAGCCTCTATAGGTAATCGACTGACACTAATAACTAAATCGTATAGAAAAGGACCTGATGACTTGTGGATATAGATTAACTGGTTTCATCTGCCAACGTTTTGGGTTAGCACGGAGAAAGGATAGGGATACAAGCCGACGTACCTAACCATAATTCCTTCCTGAAGCTTTGTAATCAAGGTCCAGGGGCTGTGTGTATAAAACATCTTGTAAAATTTCCCTTATCTTTTGTTTGGAACAATAGTTTAAGGGAAATTTTACACTTAATAACAAAGATGTTTTATGCATACGGCCCCAGGTTCTGACTTCAAACAACAGCCAACAACAGAAGTCGAAAGAAACGATGGCTTACATTATAGGCCTACTATGTGTTGGCCTATAAGGCGGAGGATTGAGGAGATTACACTGTGTATATAGATTTGGTGTATTGTTGGGAGTTGAAAAATATGGAATGAAGACTCACCGATAATTGTGGCCGTCATCCCAAACATAAAAATGGCGACTAGCAATTCAGATAAGCGTGTCATCGTCGTAAATGATTCTAAGTCGAATCCTCTTCATTATCACCGCTTTGACCGGAATAAGTTAATGATGCAGATGATGGGGGTCCATCACGTGCTACAGTGTTTAACAATTACATAACCCGGAAACGAAAATTGCGTGATACATGTACATGTATATGGAATATTAAGCAGAATTACATAACCAACCTGTATGCCCTTTGGGAATGATGATTATGCTTCATGAACCGGGCGCCCCGAAAGGGTGGCAACCTTACACATTTCTTGAAATGCCGACATTCAAATGTTCCCATAGCTCCCAATTCCTGTCCTTGCAGGTGGCAAAAACGTACCTTCGTCTGAATGCATTTTCCATTGGAGCTGACCAACGAACATGTACCTGTAAGTGGCTACGTAAGAGTTAATCTGCCACGTATCAACTGTTGCAAGCTATCATTAGATGCAATTTAGACAGTCAAGAAGAGTAACCGAGAAGAAACCCTCATAATTCCAGGATGGGAAGAAGCACCTCATGATATTTCTTCACTGAAAGCCTTTGCATAAGCAAGCTGCCGAATTCTAAGTTAGGCATTATCTCATCCCCAGAATGTCTATCATGTTAGGCATTTTGCCTAATATTCCTTAGGCAATGGAGAAGACGTGTTATCCTATCACAAGCAAGAAATGTATAAACCCGCATGAAGGCCTTTATTGAGCATACTCAGAAAATTGGATGAAAAATTTTGATTGTGTGTAGCGACCATTAGGCAGCTTGCTTATGCAAAAGTTTTCAGTGTTTCGAGGGTTGTGAGGGTCAATTTTACAGACTTCCACGATTACATGTACTGTACTTGATCTGATGAGTTTGTTTGAGTTTCAGCTGTACCGGCATAGTTGTTGTTCATGCTAGTGTTATGTTGTTCATGTCAATTAGGGTTGTAGGCTGCCTCTTATTCCTGCGTTGTCAATGTGCTCGAGCGATCACAACAGCTACATTAGCCGTGGTTACACTACATAGAAATACCCGGGTTTTTTGACACCCGGGTCTAGCCCGTCTCTGAAAAATCCCTCCTGAGGCCCGGTGCCCGTCAACACTACTCAAATTTTGTGACGGGGACCTAAATTAAGCCCTCCAAAACCCGTTCGAGCTCGGAGGGGATTATTACACCGCGTTTTTAACAGGTGTGGACAGAAAAAACCCGGGTTCGACACGGGTTTTTTATGTAGTGTAACAAGGGCTATTATATCCGTTACTGACGTCGATTTTAATTTGACTAAATTTGAACATCTTGGATTGATCGTGGGTTCGAATAAACATTTTCATCATCATAATCAACACCAGCAACACCACCTTCGTCGTAGATTATTTCATCTGTGTCCCTAAACGTTGGGTTAGCACGCCAATCATCTCCCTTCTTGCTGAACATGACTGACTGTCGACCGACATCCACCTTGATGTCTTTTTCACCTTCATCAGGATTTTCAAATCGATGAGCGCCTGAAGGAGGACGGGCACGCCTGAAATCAACAATACGAGGACTTTATAATCACCCCAAACAGAACAAGAAACTCTATACACGAGACAGAACAAAGCGTCTCTTGCCCAGTACATGTATTTGGACAATGAACCTTCGCCCGCCTAAAGTCCGCTGTAAAGTTACCGTGCATGTGTGGATGGAAGACCACGACAGAGGCATCTTTCTGACCTTGATGTTGGCACTTCACCTTTAGTACAACCTATCGTGGACATCCTGCCAGACGTTCCGAGAGCGAAGTCCAGTATTCGCCAGAAAGCCCTTTGTGGAACAACAATGAGCACCCACCTTTTGGTCACGACTATTGCAGTCGCAAGGATCGCGACAGCAAGAAGAAGGCCACCAATAGTAGCTCCTATGATCAGTGACAGACTGGAGTCGGATTCTGCAATGGTGAAAAACATCTACAGTTTCCGATGATTGAGTTCACTTCAAATTACCATTTGCCTGGCATCATGCTTGCATCATGTTGGCCAACACAACGCAGCAGTGAACGGCCATACATTTGTCGACGTGGCATGACTGGGGTGTTTTCCTATTAAGGGGTGACAGCAAGCTGTGTGCAGTAGTAACCCATACGACATTGCCCTACTGATGATGACAGAGATTTTGATTCAGTTCACTGCAAATCATCATTTGCCACGCAACATACATCATGTAGGCCTAGGCCGGATAGCCTACCGTTGCAGTGAACGGCCATAGACTTAGCTCTACTGGTGTGTGTGGTGGGGAGAAGTATGCCTAACCCAAACTTAAATCATCGAAATCTTCTGCACACGAAAAACAGACGCTCACTTTCGTTACCATCACGTTTTTGAAATTCGGCCCTTCCATCTTGATCAACGACGCTGGGATTGGATGTTTGTTGCCGGCCTGAGGGCGTCAAGGTGTCGGTGGCTTTAGAAGGTTCCGTGTTGTTCAACGCTGGGCTGGTGAAAGTAGACGACGTCGTGTTTGTTTTCGTTTCAAGAGNTTGGACAATGAACCTTCGCCCGCCTAAAGTCCGCTGTAAAGTTACCGTGCATGTGTGGATGGAAGACCACGACAGAGGCATCTTTCTGACCTTGATGTTGGCACTTCACCTTTAGTACAACCTATCGTGGACATCCTGCCAGACGTTCCGAGAGCGAAGTCCAGTATTCGCCAGAAAGCCCTTTGTGGAACCACAATGAGCCCACCCACCTTTTGGTCACGACTATTGCAGTCGCAAGGATCGCGACAGCAAGAAGAAGGCCACCAATAGTAGCTCCGATGATCAGTGACAGACTGGAGTCGGATTCTGCAATGGTGAAAAACATCTAGAGTTTCCGATGATTGAGTTCACTTCAAATTACCATTTGCCTTGCAACACTATTCATCGTATCCATGACGTAACTCCGACAGTGTCCGCCATTGCTGACGTCGCAAGGGTGGTGGGCAAATGACGCAAGGGTGGTGGGCAAATTTCATTGCTTTGCTGAAGAAGCTGGTGGGCAAAAAGACGCAACGTCAGAACGTCACCTTGGTCACGTAGGCCTGGGCCTACGTCATGGATACGATGAATAGAGGCCTTGCAATGACGTCATCAAATGACGTCATCAATGGGTATGACGCGACGCTGGATGGAACTGCGCAGGTAAAAACCGTCAAAAGCGCTGCGCAGTTCCATCCAACATGGCGTCACGCTGGCTGATGACGTCACGTGCATAGCCTCTATAGGCATCATGCTTGCATCATGTTGGCCAACACAAAGCCACACGCAGCAGTGAACGGCCATACATTTGTCGACCTGGCATGACTGGGGTGTTTTCCTATTAAGGGGGGACAGCAAGCTGTGTGCAGTAGTAACCCTACGACATTGCCCTACTGATGATGACAGAGATTTTGATTCAGTTCACTGCAAATCATCATTTGCCACGCAACATACATCATGTAGGCCTAGGCCGGATAGCCTACCGTTGCAGTGAACGGCCATAGACTTAGCTCTACTGGTGTGTGTGGTGGGGAGAAGTATGCCTAAACCCAAACTTAAATCATCGAAATCTTCTGCACACGAAAAACAGACGCTCACTTCCGTTACCATCACGTTTTTGAAATTCGGCCCTTCCATCTTGATCAACGACGCTGGGATTGGATGTTTGTTGCCGGCCTGAGGGCGTCAAGGTGTCGGTGGCTTTAGAAGGTTCCGTGTTGTTCAACGCTGGGCTGGTGAAAGTAGACGACGTCGTGTTTGTTTTCGTTTCAAGAGAAGCTGTGTTCGAGTGAATTGCAGGAGAAGCTGTGTTGGTGTTAGTTGCAGGAGAAGCTGTGTTGGTGTTAGTTGCAGGAGAAGCTGTGTTGGTGTTAGTTGCAGGAGAAGCTGTGTTGGTGTTAGTTACAGGAGCAGCTGTGTTGGATTTAGTTACAGGAGAAGCTGTGGTTTTAGTTACAGGAGAAGCAGTGTTGGTGTTAGTTGTAGATCTATGAGAAGATGTGGTGGAGTTCGAAACAGGGATCATTGGAAAGGCGGAAGTAGACGTTGATACAATAGTGGTGGGTGATTGAGAAGTGGTAGTGGTAGGTGTTGTAGTTGTAATTTTTTCAGAAGTGGTAACTGGTAGAGTTGTTGTAGCTACTGTAGTTTGTTGTGTAGTCGTTTCTGTTGTTGTCGGAGCATTGGTTGTTGTTGGGTATGCTGAAACGGAAAATATGTAGATGATGTTGGTATGGTTGTGCCCTAGGGATACGAAGACAGCACAGATTTAGCAATCGTTTGATCATCCGGCTTGAAGGAGCAACATTTGCTCATTATACATGCTTATCAATGCCTTTCTGAATGTGACCATACTTACATGGAGTCCGATTTGCCAGTATTTCAGAATGTCCTTTAATGAATATAAAACCACGTAGGCCTACGCCTGTCAGAACGTATGATTGAAAACGGATACAGCAACCTACTGTATTTGCAGCCGGTCATGTCCTTGTCCCATCCGTCATCGCCGCAGACATAAGTCATGTTCTGAACCTTCAGATCGGCATCGAAGAAGTAGCCCGGGTCACAGTGGAAGACAAGTTTCACCCCCAGTCTCACGCTTTCATACTTTGCCACTCTTGCATGGAGAATCTTCTCGGGCGGTCTTTTACATCGCTTACCTAAGAAAGATAAGGTCAATATGTATGCACATATTCGTCGTCGCCTTTTTAGATGCAAGCATACGCCCGTTCATGAGGTAAAAGCGAGCTCGAGGAAATTTTGTGCTTCACCAGTCTCCATTGGTTTGATCAAATTCGTTGGGGACACTGAGCAAGTTCTTGAGAAGATCCTTCGAACAGCTTATCTCCCGTTAAGGCGGTGACAGACTAGTGCGTACGCGACGCGGAGCGACGCGTTTTCTTTTGTGTTTTTGCGCTCCACAGCACATGGTGCTCAGTGGTGCCTGAAAACACAAAAGAAAACGCTTAGCTCCGCGCGGCGTCGCGCTAGTCTGTCACCGCCTTTAGGCAGAGTATTTTGCCAAACGGCCTTTACTTACTTAAACAAACAGGAGTCATGCCTTGCCAAATCCCTTCATCAGAACAGTTCAACTGAGGCAATCCATGCATTTTGTAACCAGGGTCACAAGTAAAGTTGAATACACGTGTCTGTTTTCCGTCAGCATTTGTTGTCTCTACTAGCTTGACCGTGCCGTGCGATGGCGAACGTGGCACAGAACATTTGATTCCTAGAAAATCGAATGAATGATCGAAAGTCAATGACACTACATGCCATGGGTCATTGTATGAATGTCAAACAGAGATGTTATGAGGGAATAACTATTTAAAAATTTTAAAGTTGCGAAGTTCACAGACAACCCCTTCCTCTCCGATGTTGTCTTGATTTTTAGTCGACTCGATGTCGGTAAACGAGGTTGGAAGAATATTGTTGAGTTGTCCATCTTTATGCCCTTTTCAACACTAAAGTTGCGAAGTTCACAGACAACCCCTTCCTCTCCGATGTTGTCTTGATTTTTAGTCGACTCGATGTCGGTAAACGAGGTTGGAAGAATATTGTTGAGTTGTCCATCTTTATGCCCTTTTCAACACTAAAGTTGTTCTGAAACCTTTCCTTTACTCACTTGTGCATTTAGGTGGTCCGTACGTAGCGTCACTCCACTTTCCAGTGACCCTACAGAAGCGAAGGTACGTGCCACTGAATTTGAATCCCCTGTTACAGCGATACTCAACCGTTGAACCCACGCGGATCAGTCCATCGCTGCGAGCTCTCACCGTCATTTCTCCATTGGTAATATTATGAAGATCATCTCGAGAGCAGGTAACAACTGGAAAGATATGATCACATCTCATAATGAAAGCTCAGTATAAACCAGGCCAAGGCGCTCCTCCGCGTAAGAATTTTGTCTCTCTATGGTCAACTGAGCCGTACAAAACAATGGGAAGTCGTTGTCATTGGCAAGGCGAAGCCGTAAAGAAACCCACAATAGCGAATCGGCCTTTTAGAGCCAACACGCACCAGAAAACCCAACGTGACTGACTCTCTTACCTTCACAGCGAGGCGGTGACCCTATCCACTTTCCCTCTTCTCCGCAGACATGTACTGCGTCTCCAACTAGTTTGTAACCAGTGGAACAACTGTAGTTAACAGAGTCGCCGGCAAGAAGGTCTCCCCGGATATGGTCAACCATGCCGTCCTCTGGGTCAGAGACTCGTGGACATTTTCCTGCAAAGGAAACACAAGCACACGGTAATATTAATATTAAAGCAGGCCTCGCTGCAGTCAGGTAATCTTTGCTTCATCAGCCTGAGTCCCAGAGAAGAGGTCGCTGTCTGGTAAATGGATATGGTAAGAAGTAACAGGGACAAAGTGCATGGCATAGATAACTCTGCGGCGATGTTGATTTCACACTTACTTAGACACACTGGCTGTGACCCAGTCCACGCTCCACGCACACATTCTCTGGTATCATTTCCTCTCAGTCCGAATCCTGTGTCACACTTAAATGTCGCTTTGACAGGCGTAGATTGTTGGTAAGTGTAGGAGACGTTGCAGTTCTTTGGCGTTTCCAGGGGTCGACACGTCTTCGCTGAATAAGAAAATGAATCAACGTCAACACTTCAGAATGCAGCAATAGAAAGACTTCTTTCCGATAAAATGCACCCGAACTGCACTTGGCGAATCACAGAACCTGTTACTTACGTTTGCAGGTCGGCGCACTTCCGCTCCAGGAGCCATCCGATTTGCAAGTACGTACTTTGTTACCGCCATCTAGGCTATAGCCATCATTGCACAGATAGGTGACTTGGACACCAACGGAGTTAGTCGTGTTGCGGATTCTGCCGTTTTTAGGCGGGGGGAGAGTTTGGCAGGTTTGGTCTGAAAAAAATGCGAGAATTTCCAATAATACGCTGCTAACACGATGCAGTATCAGCATCTGAATTGCACCGTGCCATTTGCCTATGATACCCGTATGCGTGAAATCGTGCTTGCTGAATTTTAAAATGAACATCTCGGACTTTTCTTTCAATATTTGGTCCGATAGTGTGGAGTAAGTTGCCTGCAAGATCGACGTCGAACATTGACCGTGAATCGTCAAGTCACTCATTGAAGTCCCACTTCTTTTGCGTTGCTTTTTTCAGCGCATATGTTGTCTCTGGATACTGCAGAAATGGAGTAATACAGTACACAAAAGCTCCACGAATCACCTACCTGGAATGCAATAGTCTCCAAAGTCGGCGATAAGTTTCCACTTATTATTGATACATTCATAGACGTGCTGGACTCTCCAAGCCCAATCCCACTTGTAACCATTCTTACATTTCATCCAAACAACGATACCCGGCCAATAGACGGGATATCTGTCCACCGGTTCCATATGAGAGGGCAGATCAGACTCAGTACATCCTTCCGCTAAACGAGAAAAAAACTAGCATGGTTAACTGGTACTTCATGTTTTCTTAAGATTTCAAATTCTGAAATGTACATGCAAATTTACATTCAGCATCAAACCATGAATGTCCTTTCTACACTTTGTATTTCGAAATATTTTTCATTCACTGATGCTTCTAATTAAATGGAGCGGGTATTGATGGTAAGTAAAACAACGTTGTGGTTCATAACCACCGGGCCATCTGAACCGAGGGCCAACTTCCACTCAATGGCCCACACTCGGTTCACCCATCATCATTTTTAGGCTTACCTTTGTAACTAATCCAGAAGCCTTTCTGTGGGTCGCTTGGGTATTTCTTATAATACACTGACGCCTCATTGGCAGCCGAGATGAACTCATCTCCCTCTATCGACGTGTCTACCCATCCATGGCAAAGTTGCTCCTTATTCCTCCGATGAAGGTCAAGGACAAGGACAAGGCTTCCAATATTACAGCGTACTTCCCGCTCTTTGAGCGTGAGTCGTATCCTCTGACCCGGCTTGACTCTGATGTTCCAAGTACAGCCTGGTACCCGTTCTGTTATGCGTTTTGGGTAACCTGGGCTCTTTATATCGCCTTCTTGTGCAGTAAGGTTGTATTGGCAGACACCTGCGAAGGAGAATATAGAAGTGACCCACTGACTTAATGTACAAAAAATACCTTCTGAACTGAGTCACAAAAATCGTGTGATGGGTGACATCAGATTTCAGGGATAAATGACTAGAATAGTTTAACAGCTTCATAAATACGTTTTGAAACATACCTGCAACATATCCAATACTCAGAATCATAAGAAAACATGATAGCCCTAATTTGTGCACAACCATCTTGAGAGGCCAATACATAGTACAAAGAAAGAGACGGAAATATAGGCCTATCAGTATAGCCAATAAAGTCGATGACTCTCTGATCATGAGTAGTTGATCATGATCGATTACAATATTATTTACGGTGACTTATCAATTGAATACGTGAAAAAAGATTGGCGCTGTTACGTGCCGATAAGGCCATATAAGAAAATCTTTAGTTAAGAATCAGTCATACTTGTAAAAAGTGAGCAGGGAGGAGGTATTTATACGTTTATTATGTGTTTCATACTGAAATATGATCATTGAAAGAGAGCTTCGAAGCACTGCAGCATAAATCATACAATGGACAAACCTAGGAACTCAAAAAAGGGTTTTATTTCAAAAAAGTACAAATACGAGTCAGTGGCCCATGAGGATCGTCAGAGTTTGTTATAAAAAGATGTGCGGAGGCGAGAAATTTCGAGGAGGGAGGTGATGTTAAACTAAAGGTTTATTATGCGGCCTAATTATCAACATGGACTTCTCCATTGTCTTTACAAAGATTGTTATGATAGTAGGCTAAGCAATTTACATGGCATAAGGCAATGATTGACGCAAAGTCCAGGTCGGCCCCCAAAATAGAATCTTATCAGCTGATCGTCCTGATCCACTCTTGGCAGTGAAATTGGCACAAACATCTACCCTTGCCTGCGGCATATTGCCAGAAGATCGATACCGTCACAATGAAGATGTGATATCGGTCATCTTGCTGGGAACGAGCTTTGATGAGACTTGGACAACGCCTTAACCCGTTCACATTTGCGAAATGTTAGACGGATTGTGAACACCCCTAGACTCCATCCATAGAGTTGCTTCCTGGTAGACCTGAATAGCCTTAAGATAGTCCCGCCAACACTTACCCAAATGTTACACTTCTGTTCCAAGAGATTGATCTTCACGGAACCATGGAATTGCTCCTATCCTTCTGCCGTTCATGATCAAAGGAAATACAACTAAGTCTATAGTTTACTTCATTAGAAAACAGGATTTTCATCGGAAAAGGACACTTTACAGTCACACAATACATAATCTACGGAATAAAAACAGTTAAAGACGTCTCACCCTACAGATAACATAAAAATGTACATGAATATCACTCTCAGAAATACCAACTGTTCTAAACATTCTCTGCTTCCTAGGACCATGTGTGAAACCTCCGTAGAGGATTATCTCTTTGGTCACCATTGGTCACTCTCTGAAAAGTTCCTCCAATACGGCTTGAGTACACCCGCTCTATTGCGTAGATTAACATATCACAGAGTTATATATTGGCTGTCCCAAAATAAATACAAAGTCCAGTATAAGAGATTGAACAAGCAGAATCCGCCAGGAAACAGACGTCTTGACCACATATCAACACTCCGTGCTTTCTCTCTTCCGTGAGGGTCCCGGATGTACGTTTCTTCTGTTTTCTCCTCGAGTTTATCCTAAAATGGAGAAACACGCAGGTCAGACGAACGGGCGAATATGAGTTCAATGCTATTATGGAGCAATGACACATTACTACATCTTTTAAAACAGTTACAAAGAAACGCGTATAAGTAGCAGGCAAAGGAATGCTAATTGACCAAAGCGAATACCGATTGCCCTGAAACGGAAGTTGCTTTACTTTGTGTTGCCTGAGGCGGCGGAAAGTTTGTATCTGACTTCTTCTGGAGTCTGTGAACACCACACTCAAAAACATGCAGATTAGAAAGAGATGTCAAGTTGGTACTAAAAGGTTAGTGGCGATCTTGTCGCTTTCCATTGTGGCAAACCGCCGTTCTCACTTAGTGCTGCATCAAACACTTCATGAAATGCTCAACGGGGTACATACTGTAACTGTAAGACAAGTACATTGTACTGTTTAGCCATCTACCGATGGAGATACGGAATCGGTTCTCTTCCCCATTGATAGATGTCATTTAGATTCAAATGACAAATGACGGTGGCCGCATGGATGGCGTGGTCCAAGACCATATTTTGATGACGTTTCTGAGTATTAGTACACACAAAGCACTATAAAGATTTGATGAAAACTATAGGGGTATTTAATGCCAAAATAGCAAGCAGCCTATTGGTTAGTCGAAACCGAATTAGAAGAAACTTCAGGTTTTTAAATTGTCCAGCTCACCCCATTCATGATACACAGATATCACTGATTCGAAATCCGAATGTTGCCATGAATGCTGTTCGAAATGGTAATGACCCATCAGCAAATGATTTGTCGAAGTTTTGTATAAAGCATCGTGAAAACTCTTAGCAGAGTGACATACATGTAGCAACAAGTGTACATTTTCGACGCTGTATGCTGCCAGCTCTGAAGGTCGAAGAAGTGAGACAAACTATAAGGCCACGGAGCATGGTTATCGAAATTTTAGCTACCGATCATGAGGTGGTCAAGCTGTCACCATTCTTTTCATCGTCACTTGCCGACTTGTTGCCACGAACGCAAATAAGAAACAAGCGTCATGCCAAAGCAGCAAACTTACAGATTGAAACCAAGGTACCTTTTCACCATTTGTTTCATCTGGTTTGTCCTTCTTTCGCATGGTGATCTTTCGCCGAATCTCCTTCCGCGAAAGCACATTCACTAAAGCAAACTCCAACAAGGCGGCGAACACAAAGAGTAAGCACGTGGACATCCATACATCTATTGCTTTTATATACGAGACACGTGGAAGTGACTGTCTGGAGCCTGAGCTCTGTGTTGTCATCGTTAGAATGGTTAGGACACCGAGAGAGATCCGAGCCGGCACGGCATCAATGTTTATCCAAAAAGATACCCAGGACAGGGTCACGATAAGGATACTGGGGACATAGGTCTGGATCATGTAGAATCCTATATCTCTTTTCAGGTAGAATTTGACCATTAGGCAGGGAAATTCCCCTGAAAAAGGATGATACAAGTAGAGAGTGGAATTCTGAACGAGTCTTTGGTCTAGAATAGCAATCATTGAACTTTCCGTGACGAACGCACATCACGTTCTTACGAGTAGACCAGCAACCGTGTTGCAATTTCATGTTTTGAAACGCCTATGCTGACTCTCGGCTCAGTAAACAGCATTTTCCCGCTAGTGCGAGACGAAACCTCTCCTACAAATGCAAACACAATGAGATTCTCATGCTCTAAGGTGTCTCGACGGCCCTACTTCAAATCCATACAGTACCGGTACCTCTTCTTTGGTTTGTACCATGTTGTTGGGCTAATAGCTAACAGAAGGACCCAATGTATACATGTACCTGTTGTGTAATTTTTAACACATCTTTCAGTCACCCACTTTTTAAGTTGAAACTGAGGAAGTTCCATTGTTTCACTCAGCTGGATCGGTTCGGCGGTGTCTTTCCAGAGAAAATCCAATTTATCACGGGTGTAGGCAACTGGAAAATTAAGTAAAATTTACAATGCATCAAAAGAGTGCCTACAAATAATAGCGCAGGAAAAAAGCAGTTGATAATTTCTTTTGTGCCGGGGGGGGGNGGGGGGGGGGGGGGGGGTAAATGCATACGTAAGCTAAATCGAATCCACAACCTGATCGGTGACTTGATGATACTCACAACTTTCCAGCTGAAGGGTACAGATTTGTACGTCCAGTGGAAACTGTTGTAACGCCATCGGACAAGATAACGTCAATGACATCCTGAAAGTGGCAAAAATTTAACCCTGACACTCCAAACCAGAAACGCCAATGGCGAATGCAAAAACGTAAGAGCCAATCAGAGCGCTTTTTACTCAGTAACCATTATTTTGATTGGCTGAGGGGAAAGGTGAAGGTCACGGGTAGCATTATATCATTACCGTACCAGAGAATATGTGTCCACGATTGTGCATCCGACGACAGCCCACGAAAGGTGCATGAAGTTACCACATTGCAAGAAAATGGATTCAGATCCAAGGGATTGTCTGCACTAGTTACTAGTTGAAACTGTACATTGCAGGAGGACGTGAAGTCCAGATGGCACTGGGAGCCAGGACAGCAGGTTTGGCTGACGGCAGTTTACTTTGTGCCGGGGTATCCATAACTAAAACGACATGCCGACAGTCAAAACTGCATGAGGCTGGGTTATAAATGTTTGCTAAAATGTAACTTTAGTCAAGGTTATTGCTAATATATCGGCCACGAAAAGCAATATCGAGAGAAACAAGTGGTATTAGGTTGCTATAAACGCGGTCGTATGAGACACCATCCCTTATCCACTCTCAGAACTATACCCCGGTGGAGGTCGTGTATTTGGTGGTGTCATATGTAATTGGTCTGTTTACATTACGCGTACGAGTATGCAAAACAGCAGCAAGCAGTTTGAAACGAAGGCGCACTCTGATTGGTTGAAATTCCCGTCATAAAGTGAAAATTGATTGGCTATCGGTAGTTCTTCTGTTCCCTACCTGGCGCTGTAGTATACCATGCCGTCACTGTACAATCTCAGGAGCCTGTTTGGCACCGTGATTTGGTGGACGTGCCCTTTCTTCTCATTTGAGAAGAAAAGATCGGGAACCCAGAGCTGGTCTATGAGTCTTGCGTCCAGCGTTATCATGGACTCATTGGAAAGACCAAAATGTCCGTATGCCAGCCTGTGGTCGTGCCAGGCCTGCCGCATGAAGATTGTAATCAAGTAATCCTGTAATAAATGAATGAGATGTACTGTACATCAGATTCAAATTTGGTTTGATTTAGCCTATAGAGGACGCACGAAGATAAGCAGTGCTGTATACATTGTAAGCCTACACCAAAATCAAAAGCTAGATTCCGTTTCTGCACTGTTACAACTGCGATTTTGGTGTATAAACAGTTTGAAAAAGCCCCACTTGAAGTACATGTAATATCTCTTGGGCCAATAAAGTATTGGCTTTGACCTTTCCATCTTGTACCGCTTCATGATAGCAAAGTTTCTTCGGTAATGGCTTTAATTCTAATTCAGTAGACACATTAAGAGTTCTCAAAGTGATTTATCATGGCGGACTTTTCGCTTCTCTTGTCTTACCATGCTTGCTTCGTTAATCGAATCGAAGCTGCTTACGAATATATCACAGTTCACGATTGTCGCCTCATCTGAAAGAAAGTCATTTCCATTAGCGGCCTGGGCTCAAATTATCAAAACTTGCATTCTATAGTAACATTATGGCATTCTTCCAGGCCATTTTTTCGCCCGAGTCAGCGGCGTCCAGCCAAGTGTTTGGCGGATTATGTAGGTTGTGTTGGCAGATAGCCTGTTCTTAACAAGAGGATTTGCCCCAAAAATGATTTAGCTGATAAAAAGCAGCAGCGGATGGTCATGATAAATAGTTCCCCGTTCGTGCAGCTTCCACTCGGGCAGCAGTTTTCACACAACAGAATAAAACAATAGTAGTTGTTAGGGAAGAGTGATGATAAAAATGTTTGTCGTTTGGACATTTATTAGTTTGTCGTCGCCGAAACATCACCAGGACGTGTCTGATGTTGGCCTTCTTGGCACAATGAGTGTCGTTGCTTCACTAACCAACCACATCCATTTTATTATCGCCTAGATAAAAATCATGCCAAGATGGCAATGTAATGAACTACCTACGCCTTGTTTTACACCTCTCATGCCTATTGAACCGGTTTTTCAACTGGTAACTGGTGACTACTAACTAGTCACCAGTTACTGGTTACATGACTAGGACAACATCACAGAATCCACTAACCATGGAAGTTGATAGTACACACAGCGTTATTTCACTTGATTTTTGTGGACCATGCACTTTATGAATTATTATAGTATATCTTCATCATCGACAAATGTCACAAATTCAATAATAATACGGTCGCCACATGCTGTTTTTGAGATCCGTTTTCAACAATGACCGATTGAAAATGTGTTGCCATATTTGCAGAATGAAAATACACATTAACAGTATTTTGCAACCATTAGCTCATTGTGTTGAGGACATCTCGAGGCAAATAAAAACCCTCGGCGGGTTGTCGCCAATGGGAAACCGTGTGAAGCAACACAAAACATGCACACTGAATCCGATTGTCACTGTGACATGTGATCAATGATAACGTAACGTGTACCAAATGGAGAACATTTATGAAAAAGTATGTTGTAGGAAAAGCGGAAACCATTTTCCGTAACATTTACCATAAGCGTCCCTTGGTACCACACATTTGGGAGCACTGTGTGATAGGTTTCTGTCATAGTTCGTCAGCGTGATTGACAATGCATTCAAAAAAACTATGTGTACACGTACGGACACCAGAACGAATACATGTGTGACAGGAATGAACGTCCTAGGAATGCAAGTCCGCCAAACAATAGCCGGCTATTGTAATGGTATATTCGAATGGTCATGGTCTCTATAGCCATGTATTCTAATCCCTCGCTGAACAATATGACCGGACTTTGATTCCAGGGGGACTTTGATCCCTGTCACACCTGTAAGAGAGTTTTCGCAAAACCCTCGAAACGCCGACGCGAAATTGTTCGCTCCTCTCTTCGCGGCATAGAACAATGGGATGGCGTTCGCGTTGGCGTTTCGGGGGCTTTGCGAAAACTCTCGATTATAAGTCTAATCTTCAAGAAGGGACACGTCATCATGGCCCACTTAGTTGACCTCACTCGACTCCATAGGACAGCTTAGAGGAAAAGGCTTATCTTTCACCATGTTTGCAAAAGGTATCATTACGATCAACATTTCATTTTTTACCCTCCACTTTGGAACGTTCATTCATCAAATTCACAATTTTCAATACCGTACCTGTACCTGTATCTACAATAACGTACCTGTATCGAAGTTTGGAGGCACTCGACTGTCATAATTTTTCATCAACTTCATGAGAAACTCAGATCTGAAAGAAACAACGTCGGCGATGGGTATGGACCAGATATTAATGCTATGGCTGAAGAGATATGGTAAAGTTTTCGTAGAATAGTCTGGTTCGGTGGCAAACGGCGGTAGAGAGACGGAGAGTGAAAGGCAGAGGCTCGGTGACAAGAACAGAGCCGGGTGATTACTCAGTTGTTTACCCAATTCCAATGTTCCCTCGATTACCAATAAATGGAAACATGGCCACGCTGTAGCTTCTTCCGCGAGCAAGAGATGGAATATCATCATTTGTGTCGCGGGTTTGTGTCAGTGTCATTAGGATTTTCGCTTCAAAGCGCCAGAGATTACTCCGTGTCCATGGAGATTGCCAACCTTCGACATTTAGCCGATATCCAACATAGAGCACAAAAAACGACACACAAAATGATAGTAAAAGAAAAGTCGTCTCCGAATTTCGCAAATTTCTGATATTTAGCCCTCATTTTATTGTTACGTGGTGACTCTTCCTCTGAAAGACCTTCGATGAAAAGTTGAGGGTAGGGCAACATCAGAAGCACACAGTCTACAGAGAAAGCCGCTATTAAGTACAAGAAGATTTTACTTTGGACGGAGGAGTGTGTCAAGAGTGCAAGACGCAAAGTACGCTGTCACGAATGCTACACGATGGCCACTTCATGCCACAAGAGATGACAAAACTGTGGAACAGAACCTTGAAGAACTCTCACGCGGCGAGGCACCAATTGGTAGGTAAGAAGTTATGCACCAAAATGGGGGTAATAATGCTGCACGTGTAGTTTAAGTATCCAGCAACATCTGCATTGCAAGTAGCGGTGTAAGGGTCAAAAAGTACAGATTTGCTGGTACATGTACATGTATTTCTGCCAGATGGTGGTTTCTCAACGAGAGCTCTTTCGGAGTAAACCTGATAGCTCTGCCGTGACTGGACTCTCCGTTCTACCCCAGGCTACGGCGGCAATCATAATACATCATGTTTTATCAAGTAATAGGAAAATAAATTATTTATGACCCATGTATGAATGAGATCCTCCATTCTCTCATCAGAATTGGCAGCCTGAGAGCTTAACTGTCCCCATATGCCTGATTCCATTGGGGAAAATATCATATTAGCTTCATCATCCGGAAAAAAATGATGGCGCATTTTCACTGATTTTGTTGTGAGCTGAAGTGGACTGATTAAACCTTGACCTACTCCATATACCATGACAGTTTTCTAATCCTAGACAAGCGGACTCTAAGCCAAAATACACACTTCGAAAGCCAAGCAGATAGAAATATCACTCCAATAATCTTTCTCACAACACCTTCGGTTATCGGATGCACCTACCCGCTCGTTTTTGGCCGTTCTGTACGAACCAATTGGGGTCTGTTGCGACATAAAAGGCAGATATTACGGTACTTGTCTATTCGGCTGAAAAGTCTTGTTATAACGGTTGTATTGAAGTCTGAGACAATCTCCTATCGTTCTTATAGATTTGTTGCATTGTCTGATAATGCTTACGGCATCGCCGAGTCGCAGCATGGCCAGCTTACCAAGATGTCAAAAAAAGCCACGACAGGGATGAGAGGGCTCTTCGACAAGAGCCTGAAGACGGTTGCTCCACCATGTGAGAGATTTATCTTGTGCATTGGCTCTCGACGGGTCAATTTACCATTGTTGGTTTCATTACGACTTACACAGAAGCCGTTGACACAAACGCCTCCATATATATATTTTCTGTGGTTGAGTTACCCAAAGAGAGTCAACTTGACTACATGCGTGAGAAACGTCCAACGTGAAACAGTGACTTTAGTGTACGAAATGTACGTGTACATGGTGTACATGGGTCGTACCCTCCCCTTTGTACAGTATTATTCAGAATACATGTATAATGCATAATTATTTTTCATAATGGCTGTGGCCCGCCACCACTCATGTATTCTTGATTCTGCACCCACCAGCACCTCGTCTCATCTATAGTAAAAATCTACACTATGTATCTATATGTGCATGGTGGACAGCATTAATGCCTTCGGCGCGGCGTCCACCATTGGATAAAGATTTTCAAAAAAAAGATGTACGTGTACATTGTGCTTACCTGCTTAACTTTTCCCCTATTGCATGGTCGTGTTGAGACCTATTGTAACTTGCAACCCACGTGACCATGCAGCAGGCGAGAATGATAAAAACGTAGCCGCCCATTGCTCCAACGGTCATTTCAATTGACTATCTGAAAAACGAAGCCATTATATGTCGATGAACTCTTGTACAACCAGAAATATACATTCGAGATAATGTATAAAGGGTATAGGTACAACTTCATCGTATTTTTCTATCGGAGCACCGGAAGGAATTGTAATGAATAGCAGAAGCCTTCACTTTTAGCTTAACACGTCACAATAATCTAATGATAGCATAGCAGCGCTGTGTAATACCATTACTTTACCAACAGAGGCGATCACCGGAACATTGTCCATCAATTTCATTACCGACTTTGTATTGGATTGCAACTCCCAGGCCATTAGTCGAAGTTATTAATATTAAAGTGATCTTCGCCAGCCGAGTGATTGGGAATCTACTCTAATCACATTAATAGAGAGATAAATAGAAAGTCGCCTCGCCGTAGCGCTAAATCTCCTTCAATGGACTCCATGTAATATGGGATTGCTTCCCAGTGTTTACATTTGATTCGAGAGGTACATTTCTAATTACAGACTAGAGAATGCTCAGCGTCGTGACAGATGACGACCAAGGGCTGGGAGCTGCCCTCCCGGCCCCTGATCGCTTGGTTTGAAGTACGGTACTGACCAGTGTCGGAGCGAGGGGGTACGTTGGGGGTACGTACAAAAACTCACTTCAGTGCAGGCATCAGGGAGGAAAAGACATGAATACATAGATTTGCATCTGAAATCCCAGAACATTGCATCTTGGAGCACCTTCTTTTCAAAATATTTCAGATGAAGGGCTTCGCGACCAATATTTGGGCTTTGGTCAGCAGGATTTTGTCCACTAGGGTGAGCCCTTCGGAAATGTTGCTTCCGCCCCCGCTAATGGAGCTCTTAAACCTAACGTTTGGCCAGTAATTTCATTTTGTCTGAGCATCAGTGCCGATGTTACAGGGCTGGCTCGCGGCGTACAAGCCTGTCACACCATGGAGGTATTATTGAGAAGGAGCGAACACGGACCCCACATCAAACAGTACAATCATCGTTCCGCTGTTTGCTAAAGTGATTAGGGGGACAATAGGCTAATAACGCCGCACGATGGTCGGAAAAAGCCGATCTAATCTTCGGTAATTTCCGTGTGCAGTCAGCACTTCCCTTGTACAATGGTCAGAGTCCAAACAATAGAAGGGAACAATGGCAGTGGACGTTGCCTACGCACGAAAACTGAAAAATTCATCGTTTTCATCGCGTCAAAAACAGCACCTCGCAGCATCTCGCACTGAAACGACCACCCGTATATGTTACCTGAACTAATCATCTTTTAAACTATCATAACGCAATCCTCTTCAAACTTTTCAGATGCGAAGAATCTCATTATCATTATCATTATCATGTTTACCTTAAAACGTAGATATCTTTATTGGAAATTGGTCTTTTTCGATGATTTTTTCACTAAAATACAGCGGAGAGTTTACCAAATTGAGTTGTCTTCGAAATAGCCGGTTATCTAATTCCCAACGTGGAGAAAAACGCAAGAATATGATTGGGTCGACGCGATATCAATTATAGATGGCGCTGCACTTTGAGAGTTGTGCGGAATTCATGATTGCCTTCAAGGAGCTCAGCGTGCGTACCGGACAATAGGCGGGAACAAAGGCAAACAATGGGGGCGTGGAATTGTGGTCACAGCGATTAGGGCCGTGCTCGCTACCTCCATGGTCACACCGACTCAGAGGCAAATGACGGCGTCCTCTCAGAGAGCAGTAAACACTTGAATACAGCAGATCATCTGTCGCCAGCTGATGGAAACGCAATCGTGCAAATGGATTAGCTACTTAAGAATGTTATTTTATATCTGCTTCTTAAACTGGTACTCGCACCGATCATAATTCCTAGAGGTTTTTTCATAAACCTTAGTTTCCACATCAACATGTTCTTAACCGATGGCACGTGCCTTTTTGAAGAATCAAATCCAACTTTCAAAGAGAAAACCTACACCATTCTACCATCAAATTCAATAGGTTTGACTCATGAGTGAAACAAACATTAACCCGAATGAATTTTTGATGATAGACAGATATACATGTAAAAGGATTGTGTATGGTTATTGTTTTGAGTCCCCGCTGTTTAAAAAATCGAATTGGCAAAAACGTTTTGACGAACATAACAAAACGAACATGACAATCATGGACGCCGTGGAAGCTGATGAACAGACATTTCATATCTGTGTACATCGTAAATCGACCATTGCATCGCTGCATCCTGTGGAAGCAATAACGATGACGACTTATTTTCCCGAATCATCAGCTAATTATTACGAACTTCATCATTTCAAAACGTCGCGCAGTCTCACAACGCAATTAGATGTATCGCTGTGTTCCACTCAAATGCTTTGATTGATCATTGCATTCCGCTATTGCAACCTGGAACTCAAATAATTGATAAATGGTACAAGAGAAAAGAACGCTTTACTTCTGTGTTGTCGTTAATGGGCAACAGCTCAGAGTGAGAAGGTTATAAAAACACAAAGCATTCACTTGAAAGCTTTCAAAGCTTACCGTTCATTGAAGCGTTATCGTTGAGAAAAACAATCCTCTTTTGGGTTCCTGCAGCTAAAATTCTCCGATCTTCAATAAATCCGAATCAAACAGTGAAAAATTTGCAGACAAATCGTTCAGAACTTTCTAAAGGAAACCGAACCACTTCCGAAGCAGAAATCACGAACAGAAGATCCTACTTTATATCCCGCTATACCTTGAGGCCCAGGAAGATACTCCGGATTCTCTCGGAATGTTCACGGTCGAGAAGTACAATGGAATCTAGGTGAACTGCTCAGATAACCTGCTGGTCAGGTTGATAGCAACGGAGATGTCGGCCAGCTGACCAAACTGCAGATGGTGCAATGCTTTCTACCAAAGAATGGCAACCTGCATGCAAATATTGATAACGAATATTCCTGGCTGAATCAGAATGGCTTGTGTCAGAGTAGATTGCCACTCAGTTGTTATGTCTGCCAATCGCCGACAGCAGTTGCGTCATTTGCTTTCTGAATCGGGGACGAATCGCCTACAAATCACCCATCTCGGTACCAATCAGCTAACTGGCACTAGAGAAAATCACGGAATCACATCACCGACGGCTCCGTAGGGAATTCAAAGTGAGGAAATCCACTTGACATGAGCCACGTGACAACAGGCACCAAAGCAACAACGCCAATTAGTATAGGTACATTTGTAACCGTAGACGTGTTTGACTGGGTAACGGTGCATATCAATTCATTGACAAACTCTCATCAGTCTTGCTGAACATGCCACAGGTGTACGAGGGGAACAACCGACATGCTGACATGATGGCAATTTGCTCACGGAGTGTGGCCGGAGCACCACACTCGTCTGGCAATAAAATACTAGGGCTTTAATGATAATCTCGGGTAAGAGTTTATTCTGTCAGTCCTGTTCGCAATAAAAACATCTTCATTACATCAATTTTCTGGCCATTCTCATGAAAATGCATGCAGATTTATCTCCACCTAACACTGAAATTCGCAGGAAACAATCACCTCGACGATTAACGTCATTACTCAGACAGTAAACTGTTTTTTTTCTCGACGAGTCAGTCTTACAAGAACAGCGTCAACACAGGACGGTTGATTTTCATTAATTCTGAAGATGGATGTCATTACTCGGTAAACTTGGCCCTTCACCTACGTCAGCATTACCACGGTCTCAATCCTTCTTGGTAAATGCTTTGTTGATTAGGCGGTAGATCAGAGTACACATGTTGGTGTGAGTTATTGGAGTATATGTGCTGTGACGTTGGAATTAAATATCGCCGTGATGTTGAAGTAGAAGGAATAGGTTGAAGTAGGAAGAATTGAATGCAGCTGATGACTTTTGAAGTAGTTAATGATCATCATTGAATTTAATCACGGTATGCGTTGCTATGAATGAGTGCTGGCATCTTTGAGCTAGGACAGGCGTACGCTTAGCTGAGTTAAACAGAGAGTCCATTGGTCTTCTTTCCGAATGTTCTCTTGTCTTCTGAGCTGTGAAGCGTACAGGTGTAAGTATAGAACCCTGAATTTGCCTTTGGCTCAGAATAGGGACTTGGCAAACTCCTCACGATTATTACGAGATGAGTTCGATCATTTGGAAAGGAAATACATGTACACCCTTAGTCAATAATAAATGCCCAGCTAATTTTCCGGCATATCTCAATGAATATTTTTCATAGCCACGTTTTCTTTTCATACGCATAATCTAAGGCCACTAGGACACATTTTAAGACCATAAAACTTGAAATCATTACACAACTGTGTTTTTGGCAAAAGTTTGAAATTTGGCCAAAGTATCATGTTTTTTTAATAATCACTTGTTCGGATTGAAACTGGCACTGTTTTGAAGCCAATCTGTTTCTTGACACATGAAAATTTTCGGAATGCTAAAATTCCCCTTTAAAGCAAAGTTACAGATGATTTTGTAAAATGGTTTTCCCAGTTCTTGCCATTCGTTCCAGGCACTCAAGTCACAGGGTTTTAGCATTACCCAGTGGTGAATATTTATTAGCCTCTCAACCACAAAGGGAGCGACTGACATGGAGTAATAGGCCCCTTGTGAAATTATGAATCGTGTCTCTCACAATAGGCCAACTTGGTGTCTGACACACCGGTGTAAATTGCACTGGATAATCGTGGTCAACTCCCATTGATGCAGGCCTTGTGACAGTCATAAACACCTGCGTAACCTGTTATTGGGCTCAACATAAATGTTTGAATAGGCCCCGGTTTGAATAGGCCTTCAATAGACTTACTGAATTAAGGCACGTGATCGGGGTATTGATAAAATGTGGCTTGGAGTCAACTGGAATTGCGGGGATTTTATTCAACAGAAAAATCATCATAAATCGTCACAAAGTTGCTCAATTTTGAATTTAAAGAAATTGTATTGTCCAGAAACAGACTGGCTTCAAAACAGTGCCAGTTTCAACCCGAACAAGTGAGTATTAAAAAAACATGATATTTTGGCCAAATTTCAAACTTTTGCCAAAAACACAGTTGTGTAATGATTTCAAGTTTTATGGTCTTAAAAGGTTTCCAAGTGGCCCTAGATTATGCGTATGAAAAGAAAACGTGGCTATGAAAAATATTCATGGAGATATGCCGGAAAGTTAGCTGGGCATTTATTATTGACTAAGGGTGTACATGTAGATGAAGACAGCTGAGTCCCATTACCATCCCTACAATACCGCCCAAGTTTGCCGATAAAGCTTTGGTCGTGTGATTTGAGAGGACCTGGCAAGCAGCCACAGACGGAGGACCAGATGGACATTCACTCGTATTGCTTCTTGAGCAGTGTGGAGACGTTCTTGATTGAAACAGTTCATCCATGATGACATTTCTGAGTAGCCTCAACAGATCCTTGTCGCCTGAATGAATATTGGCAATGCTCTTGGTCTTATTATCGATCGAGTCTGAACTGCCTTAAACCACCAAGTTCACTTTCAATACGCCAAGGAGAAATGGCCCGGGTGAATGACACCCATCGCCATCGACCTTCAGTCCAATGAAGTAAGTGTTGGAGCTGGGAAACAAGTTTCGAAGCCGAGCTACCGTAGGCTACTACACGGCATTGACAGGAAATCCTATTATTCATTTGGCAAAATAAGATACTCTATCTATACCGTATACGGTATCTAGTTTCTACTTCTCTGAATCATGTTGTCAAATGCTATCTGACGACTACCGACATCAGTCGCAATTAGTATGCTTCACGAACCAATAATCTTCCATACAGAATATGATATCGCGTCAGAGACGACATCATGAATATTCATAAAGTTCACATGAGGACGGACTCTCGACATCCGCTGCGAAAGTTTCCACATTATGGCTGTGGTGTAGAAAGAGGGCACGCTAACATAACTTGCTGGTCTGATAGCGTTACTTAGTTGAACCATATTCATGTTACAGTTTTTNAAAATAACTAAAACCCTTGGGCTGGGCCGGTTTCAGAGTGGTACATTTTTGGTCTTTATCTATTTTTGACCATATTGATATTGATTTCATAAGTAACGTACAAGGAGGCGGCGAAGGATTAGGCAAAACCACTCCTGAATATAAGTCAAGGACAAGAGGATCAATAAATGCTTTGGACGATATTAAAACTGTCGTAAGGGCAGTCGAATGGGTTAGGTAATTAAGTCAGGAAATGTGAAGAGAGTAAAAGAGCCAATGGAAGTTTCGTGAATGATGAGAGATGATCCTGCCGAGTACGAAAACCCGATGTGATAATGTAGTGGTTTCCTACCATCAATCACAACTCGTACTGTCCTCTGCAAAACATTCAACAGGGACGCGTAACTTGAAATGTGTCAAGTGAACTTGTTTTGCCAGATTTGGTAAAGGGCCTGTCACACTGAAGTAGTTCTCAAAACGTCCTACCCCCTCCTAAAAAAATCGTAAAACGGGCTAGAACGTGTAACCCTTGGCAAAATAACGCCTCGATGTTCTGGAGCATCCTTCCCGCATGGAGTTCGTAAAAAGACTGTAAAAAGTTGCCACTACGTCCACTCCGTTCGCAGACAGTTTGAGCCCGTTCGACAACATTTTCAAGGACGTACTGAGAACTAGCTCAGTGTGACATGCCCTTAGAGAAAGAAACTAAGAGACAAAAAATACACCTTAATCGCAGTTGTAAGGACACATATCGTCGACCGAGAATTAACAGGGTCCAAGTGCATTTTTTGCTTGACCCAAATTTCCTGTGTTTTTAGTCCTTTAAAGCACAGGAAGTGAGGGTCAAGTAAAAAAAGCACTTTAGACCCTGTTAATTCTCGGTTGACGATATAGGTCTGGCATTGCCGGGGTCCATCTTCTCCTAATGGTCGGTATTCCTGACCACACAGCAGGCTGTTGATATCTCCGAATCGAAGTCCTGACACTGACGCTGAACGACAATTGTTGGACAAGCTAGCCCAGTACAAAACCAAGTCTCTGTGACCTTACAACTGCGATTTTGGTTCAAGAGCAACGTAATTGACAGGTCATTACTCTTGATTAAAGAAGCAATATCGGTTAAGACAAACCAACTTGTAATGTGTTTGGAGCCCGATAACGGAAATAACAAGTAGCGGCAAGAACTAACTACCATTAATTACACTTCTCTGATTCAACCCTCGGAAATTCATCGGCAAACCAACTGGAGATTAGCTGCAATTTCAAACACTGTGTTTACCAACAACCTGGCATGGCCCATCTTTAGCAAAAAATGCAGATAACAGAGGAATAGAAGGCTGTGATTGACCCGCTGCTGTTTTTCTAAGTTGAGTTCAAATGTCGAATTCCTACTCATTACAGGTCCGTGCTAGACACGACCTGGTGGCGATGCCGTTTCATGTAAACCGAAAAAAAACACATGTTGCTAAAGTAAAACATAACCCCAAGACCAAGTTGGAGTTCTTTCCTCCCTGTGTTTCTTTACCGAGCGGTATCTGTTACGCATCGATACCTGTCGATGGATACGGATAACCCGGCATCTAGATTAGATAAATGCATGCCATTCCGAAGGTGCCCGTGGTTGGCCTTGAACGCCGACTGATGAAAAAGCCAAGATCGAGTTCAGACGCTGACGGGTCAGAGTTTGTAACGCTCGCGGCCGCAGGTTCTTCAGCAGCCTTGCATCACGCGCCAACGCCTAGCTTTTGCTCAGGATTCACCGATCTAAAGATACTGTCACACGGAAGTAGTTCTCAAAACGTTCTGCCCCGTCCCAAAAAAATCGTAAAACGGGCTGTCAACGTGTTACCCTTGGCGAAATAATGCTTCGATGTTCTGGAGCACCCTTCCCGTCCATCAAGTTTGTAAAAAGACTGTAAAAAGTTGACACTATAATACCCTCCGTTTGCACACAGTTTGAGCCCGTTCGGCAAATTTTTCAGAACTAGCTACAGTGTGATGGGAGCATAAGGTCGGTTCTGGATATTCAAGCCTGGCCCACTAGGCCGAGATAATTATGAACACTGACCAATGAATGGGTCAGCGACACCAAGTCGTTCGTTCCGATGGTCCAGGTCGCAAGTGACCAGCAATTTGTCAGTATTGTCAACCATACTTTTCACCTCCAGCAAAAGAGCCAATCAGCTAGTAGAAGGGGCAGTGGCGTGTTCACTGCATTAGGCCCTAGAGGTCACTGGTGGTCTTGCCCCGAATCGTCTTTCTGTAAATCTAGAGCATGTCTGTTGCAAATTTTCAAAGGCCGTCTCATTCCTTGCAGCCGATGTTTGAATCGCATGTCGGGCAGCATTTTGTAACAGGAAAAACGAACGTGGCAGACGATTCTCCTGTTCCAGGCGACATGAATAACCCAGACAGAAGTATTGGTAGTTTTGGAAGGACTCCCAGCAGACAATAAATACGACATTTATTTGCAAGAAGGATAATCAGATGAAAGGCCCCTGGGACAATAGATTGTTTCATGGTGTTCAAGAATCGACGCTCGGTCGGAACCAACGCCAAAAACTTCAGGCTTTAAGAAGATACAGAGTATTGCGTGGTCAAAAAGCATGCAGAAGTGGAGTTTCTGTACCCTAACTCCAGATAACAAAGGCTTATTCCTGGCTGCTATGTTTTTCACCTAGCATTCCCAACTCAGGGAAACAAAACGTCGTTACCCGCAGTTTCCACCGAACAACAGTTCCTTGCTGATAGAGGATTTTACAGCTGACTAAATAGGTAACCCCCTCGCTGGGGAGATGCTCTATCGCTTTAACCTCCGCTGCAGGATTCCCTAGAGAAGGATATCTCGTAGTGAAGACAGTATAATTTGTAAATATACAGCTGGTTACTGGTAATGTAAAAAGATGATTTTGTTACCAACGATTCTCGACTGCATTACAAACCCGATCGATAACACCTGGTATGATCGATGACTGTTTGTTTGGTACTGTCCTATTGAAGGAAACAATCATCTTCTTAGTATTTGCTGCAGGTGATGGTTATGAATGTGGTAGTTCACAATGTCCTGCCTGCATCGGGTCATTACAGGATGTCAATAGCCAATAAGAACGAAGTAGCTACACAGTAGAGCACAACAAACCGTAACTGTCACGAGACCCATGAATATCTCACGTGACTATAGACTGAAAAGGCACGTTCACACCAAAACCAGAACACCAAATGGTTTCTGTGTGGACGCTTCACTGAATAACGTTGAACCATTGGCTTGCGGGAACCGTACCGCACACAAAATGCGCGGGAATCCGGTTTAGGTGTGAACGCGCCTTTAAGAAGTGATTTTGACATCAACGGTTACCCCTGGAGAAAACCTACCTTCTCAATTACCAACCACTTGGGACGTATAAAGAGGCAACCACAGGACTGGCGGCCATGATATATGCTGAGCGCCACTGGGTCAACTCGAACTTGCTGCTGATCCCATTCAGATGACAAGAGTAACGGAGGCTCGTAATTCATCAAAACTGGACAACAAATCGTTTCAAAAAAAAGAATTGAAATGGACATTCCCATTTGGGACATGTAGAACGTTTGATGAGTGGTTGTACGGTCAAAAAAATGCACACACAGCAAATTAAATTGTCAGCGTACGATTGCCACCGTATGATTTAGACGAGGAAACAACGACATGGAACTGTGCGTACGTACGAATATCATCTGCATGACAATGTGATGGACAGAACCTGTTTGATCAGATGTCGCCATGAAGCCGTGCTGTGTCAATATTAAAATAGAGAGTTTTCTGAGCCTGCGGCAATGTTTAGCGAAGATTCCTTCGAATGCATGACAGCCTACTCGGACAACAGGACTGTAATTGGATCATCGCTGGACGTTGCCGTAGGCCTAACCGGGCTGTTGCAAACACTCGCTTAGAGCAAGTGATGAAAGACTGTGTCTACACTGTAGCCTAAGGCTTACAATGTAAGGAGCCAGTAGGATATCGCTCAATCGACCACGAGCACAGCGGTCCTCTGCCCCGGGTCCTCTGCACTTTAGGAAAAGGTTAGAACACTGAGGGGACACAGGAAGATAAATCTGATTGCACAGTCTCAGCCGCTCTGTTGTAACTTCTCCCCCAGACATCATTTACATTACGTTAATGCAAATAAGAAATCGGTAGCAAACTGCGATTCATCAACTTTCTTTGTTAACTATGGGAAGTTTGATCCCAGGTGAAAGTGCTTGCACGTTCTCAGTTGTGTGTGCTATGATGAGATGAGCAGTTTTTGTCTTTTCACGATTATGTCTGCCCTTAGAGACATCGGGGGCGGTTGCTGCTGATTGGACGGTAATGATTCTTGACTCGCGATACTCTCCCATGAAGGGAGACTAGAGAGAAGAGAAGATGCTATGCCAATTATCGGTGATCTAGACAGGGTCGTGCACTCGTATGAACCCAGCCAGCTGTGACCGCTAGACCGCATGGAGTACTTGGGATTTGGCTGGTAGCATTCCAGCATGTAAGTCAAGAAATTATCACGTAATTGTTGGTCCCGGTATATTGCCACTTTTTCTCGACAGCCGGTGCCACCGTCACCGTGCGCGTCACTCTCCAACCCCTGGAACTAATTATATTGTCGGCGAATGGACTCGATGTTTTTTGAAGTTCGCATTGCTGCTGGTAGGTGGCTCCCTCTACGTCTGCAGTCTGTGATAAATAACTGGCTGCAATAATCGGCTGCATTAATTTATTAATAATGTAGGCTATTTGTCAAGTTTTATGTTATTTTATTTGTCATAATGTTATGTAAAATGGTAATGTAAATATTGTGTGAATTTTATCCTGACCTCTATGTACCTATGAAAGGTTAGAGAGTAATAAAATATCTTATCTTATCTTATCTTATCTTATCTTATCTTATCTTATCTTATCTTATCTTATCTTATCTTATCTTATCTTGTCTACCGGTAAGGGATCGCATACCGTGCTCCTTTAAAGGAAAAAAGCACATTATGCGATATCTTACTGTGGTATTCATTTTCATCGGTATCTCTTATGTCTTACCGGTGTAACGTCGATCAGTGTTCCCCGTATTTCTGTGTTTTTCATATTGTTTCCCTCCTGACGGATTAAGCGGCAACTAACCCAACAATAACCATTCTAGGCCGTGAGTATTGTTGGGGAACACTGAGCTACAGAAACACTCACCGACGTTACACCTGCTCTGTGCTGCGTTGTTTTAGTCAGACGACGAGTCAAAGTAACTTGCACCAGGGCAGATTTGGTGACCCATCTGTTAGGCTTACTCGATGGAAATACAGTATAACACAGACGATACTCCTTGGATGTAAAATCCAGTCCCGCACAGAAATATATCACGTTAAAGGAGCACGGTATTGGATCTCAAATGCGTTATTTGACTGCCGACGTAAAGGGAGCCACCTAGCGGCAGTAAGACGAACTACAAAAATGCATTACAAAATGTACGCAGTAAATCGGGTCATTCGCCGAGACGTAGTCAGACCCGTGGGTTGGAGAGTGGCGCGGTGGCGCCCGCTGTCGAGAAAAAGTGGCAATACCGTGCTCCTTTAAGGTTTATTACAGTGTGCGTTTTAATAGTGAATCTAGAGCCGGAAGCAAATTGAAAGATCCAACGGGCTGCTGTTACATGGCAAGCTGAGACTGATTTGACGGCGGGATGAATTATGGATCGAATTATTCAACTGAAAACGCGGAAATGTATCGATTTAGGAACACCCTATACATTATCATCATTTATTGAAATTGATTGCATCCAAACTATCCATCACAACTCAATCAGCTTCTAGTATTATGAACCTGAGGCATGTCCATTTGGTTTCGGCGCCACACTAGGCCAACATTGTATGCATTGAATAACAGGCTCAGTTTCAGGTAAGGAGTTTTCAAACGGCAAAGTAACGGGCCATCTTTATCATTACCCTATACAGTCATGACAGTTGTGTCTAATAGAGTACATGTAGTTCAATTCCGACACAGGGTACAGCGCTATGTTGACACTGAATTTGGAAGAGGTTGAAAATGCAGGTTAGTACCCGAGGTAGTAGCCTTTACGACCAGACCTTTGCAGTCAGCGGACCAAACAANTTTTTGAAGTTCGCATTGCTGCTGGTAGGTGGCTCCCTCTACGTCTGCAGTCTGTGATAAATAACTGGCTGCAATAATCGGCTGCATTAATTTATTAATAATGTAGGCTATTTGTCAAGTTTTATGTTATTTTATTTGTCATAATGTTATGTAAAATGGTAATGTAAATATTGTGTGAATTTTATCCTGACCTCTATGTACCTATGAAAGGTTAGAGAGTAATAAAATATCTTATCTTATCTTATCTTATCTTATCTTGTCTACCGGTAAGGGATCGCATACCGTGCTCCTTTAAAGGGCCTCTAGAGGCAGCTCGCCATTAGGCTACTATCAGTACCGGTTCTTCAGCTAGGCGGCGCCACTTTAACGTTAATCACCAGTACGAGGTATTGAACCTGGGTTTTCCCCGGGGTTTTCCCCAGCCATGCTGGGCTGCCTCTAGAGGCCCTTTAAAGGAAAAAAGCACGTTATGCGATGTCTTACTGGTATTCATTTTCATCGGTATCTCTTATGTCTTACCGGCTCTGTGCTGTGTTGTTTTAGTCAGACGACGAGTCAAAGTAACTTGCACCAGGGCAGATTTGGTGACCCATCTGTTAGGCTTACTCGATGGAAATACAGTCTAACACAGACGATACTCCTTGGATGTAAAATCCAGTCCCGCAGAGAAATATATCACGTTAAGGTTTATCCGGAGGTTTATTAAGTGTGCGTTTTAATAGTGAATGTAGAGCCGGAAGCAAATTGAAATATCCAACGGGCTGTTGTTACATGGCAAGCTGAGACTGATTTGACGGCGGGATGAATTATGGATCGAATTATTCAACTGAACACGCGGAAATGTATCGATTCAGGAAAACCCCTATACATTATCATCATTTATTGAAATTGATTGCATCCAAACTATCCATCACAACTCAATCAGCTTCTAGTATTATGAACCTGAGGCATGTCCATTTGGTTTCGGCGCCACACTAGGCCAACATTGTATGCATTGAATAACAGGCTCAGTTTCAGGTAAGGAGTTTTCAAACGGCAAAGTAACGGGCCATCTTTATCATGACCCTACAGTCATGACAGTTGTGTCTAAAGGCCCGTTTATACAGAACGCGACCGCGACTGCGACCGCGACCGCGGCACCGACCGCGACAGCCGCTGTGTATAAACGAAAACGCCGTGGTCGCCTGGGAATATGCCAGGACCACATTGAAAATCACATTACAAAAAAAAGTGTCGCGCGGCATTTTCAAAATTTTCGCTCTGGAGGCAATCTCTGCGGCATGCCGCGCGACCAAAATTTTGGTCGCGGCCGCGGTCGCGTTGTGTATAAACGTTCCCATTACATTCATTTTACATTTGATCAATCCGATGCGGCTGTCGCGGTCGGTGCCGCGGTCGCGGTCGCAGTCGCGGTCGCGCTCTGTATAAACGGGCCTTAATAGATTACATGTAGTTCAATTCCGAGGGTACAGCGCTATGTTGACACTGAATTTGGAAGAGGTTGAAAATGCAGGTTAGTACCCGAGGTAGTAGCCTTTACGACCAGACCTTTCCAGTCAGCGGACCAAACAAGTAAGTCAGTTCGACCCGCTGAGGCGAAAAACGGGCACTAGAATGAATATTAATAGCCTAAAACATGATATAAATGGTAGAAAAAATGTCGCTCATCGACTTACCATAATGTTTCAGCAGTAGTCATATGTGATCCCAAACATCTAATAGAAGTTTATCGACCCATTAATATTGACAAGGCCACGTGCTGAATCAGCTGTCGCAACGGATGCCAAAACGGAAACAATGCTGACATCTTTCGGTTTTTGCATAATTGAGAATGAACTCCTAAAAATGTCAACAAAAGCACGTGGAGAGAACTCCACTATTCGTGTATTACCCTGAACGTCATCAATACTGCATGTACCTACGTGACGTCATCAATTACCGCGTTCAACATCTCGACGTCCCCAGCCATATTTCAAAAATTCCCAATATGAATGACATTGCCGCGGCGGATACCAGTATGCTCTGTTTTCGCAACCTCGTACCCAGGGGTTTGTGCGCTCCTGGGGTCTGGGTTGACGCTTACAAACCCCTGGTCTCATATCTGAATTCCGGCATGTGATTGGTCGCCCGAAGTAGAAGAAAGTGATGTCACACAATCGTGACTATTATTAGTAACAAAGCACGTGTGTTTGCAGTTTTTTGTAAACATCATGCGTGCCCTCAGTTCGGCTAAGATCTGGTCATTTTGTGGTTCAATCAAGGGATTTTACCGTGTACAATCTAAATGGATATTATATTCGAAACACATCTAGACGAACGGATGATGCAGGTAAGTATATAACGCCCGATCAACCGCAATTTTACTTATTTAATCGAGTCATATCCGTCTGTACATTTTTGTACACAGTGATGCATGACGGAAAACTGACTCGATCAAACATTCGCTTTCAACCACTAAACCAAAATTTTATCTCTTATTATAAAAATTACTAGTCTAAGAGTGCTAACAGATGTCGATTCATTTAGTGACAGGCACAGAAAACTCTTATTTCGGTGTGTTTTGTTGATGAAATGAAGTCACTTACTCAGTGTCGGAGAATGAAGATAGGTGGCGCTGTGAGGAGTTTCGGCTTCGGTATTCAAAATAATTAAAACTTAAACAAAAACCAGGGCCTATTTCAGCAATACCTTTATGTTTTCGACATTGAAAGTAGTTAATTTCATCGATCTGTACTCGATTAAATCAGTAAGTGTGGAAAAAAGGACTATAAATATTAATTACAACCTTCGGCACTCGGCTTCGGCAATTTCCGTGAAATCACCAGATTCTGGTGATTTGAGAAAGTGATTCCAGGGGTTAGTGAGCGAGTTAGGTCCGAGGTTGTCTGAGCGAACAAAACCCCTGGGGACGAGGTTGCTGTTTTCGATGAGATAGAGATCGGGTGTCGGCACGGTGTTTTGAAGGGGATAGTAGGCCACCCCCGGGGGCCCAGCACTTGGGCCGGGTGTTTCACCTCGTCAGCAACTGTAAAGTGTGCGTTTTTTCATTGACGTCATTCATTCAACGTTAAACATGTTAAAAGGCGTTTTCATCATGTTCATTCATAGACGATTCCCGCATTGCCCCATTTTTGGGGCCATGACCCAATTGCCCATAATGGTCGGCTACTGTTTGTTGGTCTATTACAAGTAGATCTATATGTACGCATACAAGTGGTGTGACAAAGTTCAGTTTCCTCGGGAGCCCTTTGATCAGCAGGTCCGCACCACCAATTTTGTTTTTTTACTTCTCTAATATTTCAAGGTTGCAGGTGTGACATTTCAAACCACTTCACCATGTGACCTCGAGGCCCTACACACAATGTGTGTGTGTCAGTGTGTCAGCCTTATCAGCAGCTGAAGGCTATAACGTAGACGGTCTATACCGGTAGCGGTCGTTAGCGAGACATTTGTCAGCAATCGCTGGTCTGTGTGAGATAGGCTGGTGGAGAACAAAGCGGCGAGATGACCACGCCACACTATGAAGGGGTGTCATCAGGATACGACAATTTCTTTTCATTCAGGGACCAGTACGACGACATCCTCGTTCAAAACGTATTTTCGATCATTTCTCGCAAAGATTTGAGCACAAAAGACATGGTATTAGCGGATATAGGGTGCGGGACAGGAACGCTGCTGAAATCTCTAAGTGAGAAGGCAACATTTAAGAAATTCATTGCCGTCGAACCGTGCTCAAACATGCTGTGTAACTTCAAAACGACCGGTGGAACACCCGTAGAGAAATTCTGTATGGATGCTGAACGGTTTTCCCGACAAGAAAACATCCGTTTCGATGCTTCCATTCTGTATGGTGTGGTTCACCACATCCCAGAGCAGGATTTACAGGGCGTCTTTGACGGGATCTTCAAACAAACGAAGCCAGGCGGGACCATCTTAATGCTCACGTACAGTCCCAAACTTCCCTTTCCACTTTGGCCAGAACATGATGAATGGGCAGCTGCTTATTTCCCGACCTGGGACATTCTCCCACAAGCTCTTCGACAAGCTGGCTTCGACGACGTCACATGCGAAAAGAAATCCTACGGTGATGTGGTACTACCACGCGAGAAATGGCTTCATATGGTACAGAATAAGTTCCTTTCCTCCCTTGCGAAATTTTCGGATGCAGAAATCGAAAAAGGTACCCGATACATGGACTATCCTGATCCGGTGGTGTTTGAAGAATATCACTATTACCTTACGGGTAAGAAACGAGTTGACTAATTGAAAAGTTCTTTGCTGCAAAAGAGACCATTGGAACACTATCTCCCGGAAAAAGCAATACGAAGTTGTATGTGACGTTACAGGATTACCGTCTTTGCTGTCTCGGAGAACGGATGGGCATATAAACTCGATCAACGTACATGTACAGGGGTGGTCGCCGACCGGGGTTCCACTGTACATGTTTTTCATGACAAGAGACCTTTTGCATAATCTATAGGCAGTAAAAAACTGAAAAATCTACATTCGAGTCTTTATGTACACATTTTCAAATTGAGATAAATTCAATACATGTACAGATTTTCAAATTGAGAGAAATTCAATACAGGTTATACTAGTAAGCACGATGGATTCTCAGCGTAGGCCTATGTCAAACAGAGTTGTCAGGTTAACAGATGCCACCAGAGTAGGAGTATACTGCAGCACAGGAAATATCATCTCATAATTAAAAGTTGTTGTTGATACATGTAAACCTATCCAGTCTTCTTCACTCTTATCCCGGCTTCAGATCATGATTAAACCGCAGTTGCCATAGGTCTAATCAGACCGACCTGGACGAGTTACAATCAAGATCATCATTGGATCAATTGAGTCCGTGACCATCAATGGTGTACGGGTACGTCCAACACACACAAACGGAGCACTGGTGTTCCGCAGGGGTCGGTGTTTGGCCCCTTTCTTTTCAGCATATGTAGGCCTCTACATGTATGAGCCCACCTGGAGAGGGACCTTATTCACAAAGCTCCCGTAACTTTAAGGGTGCGCAAATCCTTTGTCAGGCTGATAGTGAACAATAGGTTGTCCGCAAAAGGACAATAGTTTGCGCACTCCCGTAATAGTTACGGGAGCTTCGTGAATAAGGTCCCTGATTACAGGTCTTACGGCTCAGTTGAGCAACCAGTTTTACGCTGACTCCATGCAAGTCAACATGATCTCGATCGTTCATTCTGATCTGGAAATAGGCCAGTATGACAAAATTGGACGTACGATATGGCAGGAGCTGTATTTGGTAATAACTATTTCCTGGACTTAGTTTCAGTTCTGCTTCGTGGCACCAGAGGACGCGTCAAGCAGTGTATCGCACGACACGTACACATGCTGGCGAGGGTCGACAGCCTGTCAGCCCACGTCAAATCTCTACATTGTCAAGTACATGTAAGTTATATCTGAGAGCCAACCTAGTGTCACCCCATAAGCACAGCTAATATCAAAATACGATAAAAGACGGAACTTCATCTGTTGTCTTTTTAAATCATTCCAATTTTGATTTCATCAAAAAATTTACCTGTTTCCCCTTGATATATATATATTAGGCTACCCCGAACCGCTGGGGAACATGAAACTGACAGAGGGTCCCATAGCAGATTCGTGCTCCGATTTGGGGCACATGAAACTCCCCGAAATCAATTTCAGGTAAAGCACTTTCAGGCGTGGCAACCCTGGCAGAGCTGAAGTGCGCCTGAAAAACGATGCTTGTCTGGCATTCGTCACCAAAAATTCCACAGAGCGAGATCGTACCTTGGTTACGGGAGCAGACGACGAAATGACCACGCCACATTATGATGAAGTTTCATCGGATTACGACGACTTCTTCGCATTCAGGGACCAGTATAAAGACATTTTCATCGATGACGTATTTTCTATCATTTCTCGCAAGGATTTGGATATAAAAGATATGGTATTCGCGGATATAGGCTGCGGAACGGGATCGCTGCTGATATCTCTAAGTGAGAGGGCCACGTTCAGGAAATTCATAGCCGTCGAACCGTGCACAAATATGCTGAATGTCCTCAAAACAACAAATGGAACACCGTTAGAGAAGTTCTACATGGATGCGGAACGGTTTTCCCGACAAGAAACCATCCGTTTCGATGCGTCCATTCTGTATGGTATGGTTCACCACATTCCGGAAAAGAATTTACAGGGCGTTTTCGACGGGATCTTTGAACAGACAAACCCAGGGGGGATTGTATTAATCAGTACATACAGTTCCAAACTTCCCTTCCCACTTTGGCCTGAACATGATAAAGGTGTACCTGTCTCCTATCCGACCTGGGACATTCTCCCACAAGCTCTTCGACAAGCTGGCTTCGACGACGTCACATGCGAAAAGAAATCCTACGGTGATGTGGTACTACCACGCGAGAAATGGCTTCACATGGTACGGAATAGATTTCTTTCCACACTCGCGGGATTTTCTGATGCAGAAATCGAAGAAGGCATACGATACATGGACTACCCCGATCCGGTCGTGTTTGAAGAATATCAGTTTTACGTTACGGGTAAGAAACGAGTCGACTGATTGGGAAAAAAAGGATAATTCTTTGTGGAAGGTTGTTGGAACAACATCCAATGGAAAAAACAAGTACACCGTGTTCCGTGACGTATCGCATTGTATACCATGCCGTCATCGCTGATTTTGGTTATACCAAGATTGAAATGTTCCAAAAAAAACCCCAACTTCATCTGTGATTCCAAGCATATTGAACTTTTCACCATTTTTGGCTCGTTCGTTTGTGTCATTTGGAATGGATATTTTGTGGGCCTACCTGAGGCATGTTCTGAGGAAACAATCGCGATGACATATTCCCAATGTTGGTATTCGACCTGGGCGCTGCTTTTGCAGAAGTCGTCAAAATATATACAACTACACAATATACAAAATCAATTAATATTTGATTAAAAAAGGTCGCTAAGAAGGAAACCGACGTGTACTTAGGCCGATGTAGGCCTATTTTGTATCACATATTGTTACGTTTAAACTGCTTAATAGCGGTGTATAGGCCTATACTGTTATATAGACTGATGACTATTGTCACAAGATTTTATTACTTGTTTCTGTATTCTACGTCTTATTAATCATTGGAGATACATTTCGGTCTCATAATTATTCTCATCAGTAGGCCCGAGGCAAGTATCAAGGTGTATCCTCTCCCCCTCAAGGGTAGACAAGGGGTGCTAAGATACACGTCGTTGATATTTGCATCACTTGTCGTAATCAAGGGGGAAAAATGATGAGAATGTTTTTATGTATTACCAGAAATATATATTTCTGGTATTACCTAATCATGCACATATAAGTTTGCTCTATGAGCATTGCTTGCAAAATAATCATTCATACTGAATGCATCGGGGCATTACATGTATGTCAGCAGATCATTGTCGTTCATTGTGTTAGAGACGACCGTTCTCGACCCAGACCTGTTCTCACCTTCGCTAAGGACAACCATCAGTCGAGAGCTTCCAGGCACGGATCCGATGGGCGGGCCCATCCAACTCTTAAAAACTCATAAAAATATGCCCTCCCGACTCTGTCATTCCAAACAAAAGCCAGGGTCGGTTGGGTACTTTCACACACAAGACCTGCTGCAAAAAAATAACGATTAGAATGTTTTACTTTATTCAAACAAACTTAACACATTTCTGTACGTATAAAATTAAGTGAAGCAGGGAGTGCTCAGTCCTTGAACTATTTCTTCCATAGTGTTATACATAATGCAAATGTTGAAGTGATGTTGAAGTTAATGTAAATTTACAGTCAGTGTATAAAATGGTACGCTATTGGCCAAGAGGACTTCATCTTCGTGTTTTTCTTGTTGACACGGTTACGTAAAAAACGTTGTAACCTAACCGAACTCAGATACCAGGCTGAAGTGCAAAATGCCCCCCCCCCCAAGCAAGCTGCGTTCTTATTCATATCGCAGATGGTTATAGGCATTGGCGGCCGCCATTATCAAGACATGCTGTACAGTGTGTCCCAAAGAACTGAGAGTTATATACGTTGTATGTAGGCTATGTATAAATTCTCGTTCTTTCTGGGACACATTGCGCAGTTTCATTCATGTTTATCGCCGAATTCATTCATTCGATCTACATGTATACACCTAGATGTAAACACATGTATCTCCTCAGGGAATGCACACATTAGACTCGGGACCCAGTCGTTGTGTCGCTCCGGCCGCCGCACTACACTCCACAAACGACTGGGAAAGCAAGCTGCAAAATCAGCGGCTAGCGTACCGACAACAACAACGAATGTGAATGAGTTCAGCCAATCAGAAACTGCGTCTTCAACGGCCGTCGTCTGCTCGTTGCAAGATTCAAATCAGCTGATTATATTTCGGAACTTTTTTCGAGGCCAAGGACGGTATCCTGGTACCTAAGTTCAATGCTGTGTACGATAAGCAGTACTTACGGATAAAAAAATATCCTGCTAGCGACTTTGAAAAGATTCTAGACGGGCGAGAGGCTCTGGTAAATTTCATCAATAACAACCAATCAAAAGTGTGCCAGATTTCCCCTAGTAGATTGCTTTCGGGCAATTTCATTGGTCGAGATGGCCGTTGTCGGTACGCTAGCCGCTGATTTTGCAGCTTGCTTTCCCAGTCGTTTGTGGAGTGTAGTGCGGCGGCCGGAGCGACACAACGACTGGGTCCCGAGTCTAGCACACATAGGCTACGTCCACAATCAAATGCGTCCGATCAATGACAAGTGAATCTGGAGGCCTAGTAGTTAGATGTGAACATAGATGAGTGCTCGGTACTTACTGTAACCTACAGCGACCTGGAATCAATACAGGCAAGCTCGAGCAAACACAACGCCCTGAAGTATAATACTACAGCTGATCTGAATTCAGGGTGCATACGCCATTGGAACCACTTGATAGAGTCTCAATCGGTCACAGCTACGTAGTCAAAATAGTTGACGAACACTTCACAGATCGAAAGCAATAAAGTGCTCAGCGCTCTGATAAATGCCCACACCACACATCGGCGGGGAAAGTTTGCTTTTGGCATGGGTACCGGATAGCCACAAAAATTGCCAAGTGTGGGATGGTCGGCAACGCGGGCAAGAAGCAAGAGAAATCTTGAAACCAGGAGTCGGGTTTCAACGGCGGATAAACAGCGCGTGCTCAGCAACACCAGCAAAGCTTACGTGATAATTGCGAAGGAGGTCTAAAGACCCGCAAAGTTGTCGCTGTGAGACGCCAGTTTAGAAGTACATTTGTACGGTAAAGGAAAGCGACATCAGATGAAAAAATACACAATCTTTCCCCATCACTCCGGTGAATAGGACGAGTAAACTGACCAATAAACAATGTTAAAGAGTAAAAACACGATTGGAAATGCATATCTCGCAGATCTATCGATCCTTTCGGCAAGGTTTTTATTTCCAGGTCCAACGGGACACTTCATCGCAAGGAAGAACGACCGGTAACAAACTTCCTGAAAGAGAAGAATTGGTCTGGATTAACGGGACTGCATCCTGGAAAACTAGTGTATACCAAGTTGATTTACGACGCTGACGTACAGTACGTACTGGTGAACTACTTCAGCACTCAAGCAACCTCTAACATCGAGTACGAAAAACTGGTAACGAGACTGCAAGCGAAAATGTTGAGATCACGTCGAACACCATCGTGGTCCATCACCCCTAAAAAGGAACCTGACGCTTCCATGACAACGGCACCTAATACCCACCAAAGTGTTTAGTCCGCCGTCATCCTTATTTACCGCCGAACTCGGCGCCATCCCAAATTTCGGTGTGTACTTCTGGTTGGAATCATCCGAATCGGCCATGTCCGCTTCCTTCTGGCTCTTGGCAGCAACCTCAGCGGCCTTGAGTCTTTTTGAAATCTTCCTCGACAACACATTGACCAAGGCAAACTCTATAAGCGCGCTGAAGACAAACAGCATACACGTTGCCATCCAAACATCTATTGCTTTTGGATATGACACCTGAAACAGCGAACATTCCATGAAATCAGGGGGTCGAGAGTGAGAAGCCTTTAGTAGCCCTGAAATACAGATTCCTCGACCAACATTAGTTGTAACTTTCTCTGCCAGTTCTAGTTTAAAGGTGCTGTGCCCCTGAGAGTTGGCTTTCAATGGGCAATTCACCACTCTTTGGTTTCCTTGCGATTTACGCTGAGACCAACAACACAAACGGTGCCCAGAGTGTTCGATGGTTGCGTTCCATCCATAGAGAGCCAACCCATGTGCAACTCTCACGCGCAAAAAACTCTCACGTGAACATGCCATGGAGACACCTCAACTCTCGCGAGATCGCCAGGCATGCTATGGGTAAGCATCTTTCACATCTTTTCAAATCTCACACTCTACTGTTCGCCGTCAGCAACAGACGCGACCTCGCAAAATTCGTCATCAGCACTGTAGATCTTTCCAGTGCAGTAGATCATTCTTACTCAGTGAAGCAGGAATCATTCATGATTGATTCTTTCCAGCCTCATTGGCATACACGCCACGTACGTCCCTTCGCTGATTTACATACTCTTCCAATCTCTTACATTATAGATGGCCTTAGTAAACTCGACATTGGAATTCAATTCCCAAATGTGCCCGAGCGCCTGGGCTGTTGTTTACCTTTCGCCGCAGACGGCATACTGGTTCACATTTAATATGAATAAAGATATGCTAAAGGAATTAAATATAGATGGGAAAATGTAAAGGGTGAGCTATTGATTAACGCTCAGTTTACGTTTAGATTGCAAAGTTCAGCAATTCTACCCGAATTTTCCTTGATTGGGAGAAAACCATTGAGATTGCCCTTCTGTTCGAGCGAACAATCAGTTATTTATCGGCGGCTTTTCGGCCGATGACGACAGGTGCTACCGATTTCAAGCCAGTAGTGCTACCGGTGAAACCGGGACCCAATCGAAAAAGTAGTTTGCAAAGTTGAGCCATTTTAACGAAATTGTTGCTGAATGTCACGCGTAGAACATCATCAATTGGGGCGCTCCTGATAAACCGACCTTTGGGATGGACGACCTTGACCCCGACAGTTGTGTCGTCATCGTAAGCACAGTGGTGACACCTAGCGAGATTCTCGCGGGTACGGCATCTGGATGGATCCAAAATGACACCCAGGAAAGAATGACGATAAGCACGGAAGGAATGTACGTCTGCAGGAGGAAGAAACCAAACTTCCTCGTCAGTTTGAACGTCGCCCTCAGACACGAGAACTCTCCTGCGGAAGGAAACGTGAAAATGGTAGAAATTAAAGTATAGAGTAACATACAGTGAACGGGGAGTGGGTTAAACGGATGGACAGTGTTACATCATCGTTTCGACGACCGACCGCCATCTTGGTTTTTTGCAAATTTCATGCGCGCGCAGTTATCTGGTAGGCAAACCAAAGCATATGGGATTGATTGGTCCAAAATACGAATTTGCCTCCCAAATAATCATTTGCCGACAAGAAATCCCGTAGCAGCAAAAGATGGCGAAGGGCCATCGAAACGATGATCCGAACTGTTTCCTTTGAGCGTGAACTACTGCAGGCGACTAGAATCTTAGAGCCTTTCTTTCTTTGCGAAATGAACGGGAGTTACTGTATATTCAGGAGAACTAATTTCACTGGGTTGTGAATAGAAGTTCAAACGTCAATACGCAGTTACAAGAGCTGAGTAAACACTTGAAGAAGGATCGTTCTTTAGAAGTCAGAAGATATGAACGATGGATTGATCGTCTGAGAAGTTGCAGAAAGTAAAAGAACACGAAAGATTACTGCAAGCAAATAATCCCTATACAATGACTCGCTTATGAATTTTTGAGACATGCCATTGCAAAGCAGCGCCACCATCCTGGAAAGTGCATGTTACACAGTGCTGCAACGTTTGCGTCTGCCCTATCATCGTGAGTTCGATTCCCAGTATCTGAGCTAGACTAGACTGCTGCTGCATGCTTCTGCATGTGACCTTACCAGTCGAGTATCTTCTTTTACAGTCTTCCGTCAGCTCTATGTCGTCATCAAGCTCAAACTGCGGCAGCTGCATTTCCGGGTTCAGCTCCACTGGTGACATTGGTCGCCACTTGAATACGATGTCTGACTCGTCATAACCGACTGGAAAAAACATCACGTGTTATTCTTACGAATCGATGAACAGCACCGCAGCTTATTCATTCCTTTGACACTGATCCGGCAAGCTTATATTTAATTCAATGGTTTTCTACTCTTCAAGACATTGGATATGACAATCCGTGAATGCTTCCTCTACAGATGAAGGAAGATTTTGATGGTTAAGACAACCGGAATGGAACACTCGT
>NMRB01000305.1:199505-230339 GCA_002633025.1 Notospermus geniculatus | reverse complement strand
AACAGTCTATAGGATGAGGGGTGAGGATTGATGAAAACCTTAATTTTGCCTATCTCCAAGTGGTGAGGTAAGCAATTTGGTTTTTTGCCATTTTATCAAAACCTGAAAAAGTGAGATAGGCAAATATCTTAGCAGGGTGACGATGTTACCATGTTTGTTACAACCAACCCCAACTATAGTTCAGTTCAAATGTGGGCTGCAATACCAAAGCATGTGGAAGTGGGCCTTATCACTCTGGATCAGTTGTACAGGCTTTACATCATTATTCAAATAGTATCCAAACAAACTTCTAAAACTGCACAGGCAGTGAAGCAGAAGAGATTTTCTGATCAGGTCATTTTTTACTTTCATGTACTAAAAACGGTTTTTGTCGATTTTTTGGAAAGTCAATTCGGACATTCAGATGCCCTTTGGTACAAAGGTGGCCGGTATCTATGTCAATATATGTGAGGAAACTCAGCCCTTCCCAGTGGATATTCAAGGAAATATTAGCTCTGTTACAACCTACCCCTGTTACAACCAGCCCCGGTCTCCCCTACATTTACCGCTGTGATGGTTCAAATGGACTATACAGATTGCGGGCTACCATGGCCTTGCCATGATCTTTAGTCCACGACGTGCGAGGGAGCTGGTTGCGTTTACCCCTCAAGTCGTTGAGGATGCAATTAATTTGGTTGAATCGATATTATGGCTAGAACCATTCCTTTCAGCCCTATTTTCAATTTGAATCACCACACCGCGTATCTTGGCCGACACCAAGAGGTTCTTTCCTAAGCATTGTCCAGTCGATCATACATATTATCGTATTATCGTCAATGACGACCATACGAGCTCTGTGGAGAGGTGAACACATAACATCACCAAGTTAGTAATGTAGGTATCATCTACGCTAGTGTTAGTTTGAAGTGTACATAAAGATTGGGGATGATACAGGAAAAAAGTGGACGTCTACCATGTAACATGTATATAGAGGTGCTTATAAGAAGTACGTTTCATGCCTGGCAGACACCGTAAAGGTCAATTCATACTTCTCCGTCTTGCGCTTAGCGCTTGTCGGTTCCTATGTTTATGAAGTGAGGTACCAACAATAGACTCTACCACGCACTCACATTGGAAACGGACAAGCGCAAAGCGCAAAACGCACAGTATGAACAACCTTTAATCCCCGCACCAAGTAACAATCCGCAATTAGAAATTTAACGTCCATTACCGTCATCTGAGAGATATTTCATTTAATCAAAGCCACGTGCTACAGTTGGCAGTGATTTTGAAGAGTCTGTTCTCTCACGGCAATGAAGTTATTGTTACCAGCGAACCACTCACCTGTTGCTGAACATAACACTGCCTGAACTGTATATGCGAATAAGTTTGTTTGGTACTGTAATATCGTGAGATCTCGCCGACTTCTCGTTCGAGAAGAAGACATCGGGGATCCAGATTTTCTCCAACATTTTTGCAGGCAGAGCTAACGTCTTGTTGTCACCGTTGATACCAGGGTGTTTCAACCTCGGGTCATTCCAGTATTGCCGGAAGAAAATATCTACACTGTAATCCTGAAAAGAAGATGAAGTGATGGATGACATTGATACCTAATGGTGTACAAAATGGCGAACGTCGCTATTCAATAACAACTGTATTTACACTCAACGCAACACTGAGAGGCGCCATTCATCGATTAATAATTAAATACGACTTACCATTGCTATTTCATCAAGTTCGCCAAAGCTGGCCACATAAAAATCACACTGCACTGAGACAGGTCGACCTAAAATGAAAATAGTATTTTCAACCTTCGGATTTGTTATCTTCTAGTTGATGCTATCGGTTGCTTTCATTCACTGTGAATGGCGGTATATGGCGCGGAAGAATCGGATGTAGTGAAACCAAGCCTTGGTAGCCTAGCTGGTCAGCGGATAAAAGATCCACTGCGACATAAAATGCTTCTGGATCGCAGCTTTTGACGAACTGACACAGGGGCACGAAATGTTACTCCCGTACATGCAGATAGTTTCAGTAGCCAGTCGCCATCTTGGATTTTCAAGAGATTTCGTGCGTCCACCTCATCAGCTAATTGGTGGTTTATAATCACGCGGAGCTGCAGGCAATTTCGAGTATTTGTCTCGCAGACAAGGTTTGTTATCTTTGTTATCCTAGCCATTCGTTTAATGTATTCTCTGTCAGTGTCCAAATAAAAATAAAATAAATTTAAAAAATTAAATTAAGGTCGTAAGAACGAACGGCGATGATAATGCCAACAACGTAGAAAGGAGGACGACAACGTACCATCAAGGTTGGGTCTCAGGCGACTATCGTACCTGGAGCTGTTAAGAAGTTTGTTAAGCAGCATGGACTGTTGATGGGAGTACCTGGAGAAAAGAAGTCAAAGATGGTTTTTATGAGAGACAGGCCTAGTTGCTATATCTCCCGCTGACAAGAACATTACGAAAATTTGTTTACTTTCGAGTCAGATCTCAACTTATTCTCTCCATTTTCTCATTGTTCACAACTCAACCATAGGAAACCTTTGGCAGTGGTTTGTTTCGTTGGTTTCAGCGTAAGTCGTAAGGACACCAACAATGGTAAACTGCCCATTGCGAGCCAATTCGCAAACGAGAAACTCTCACCTGGGAGAAGTGCCATTAGTCATGCCTTAATATGAGTTTTTTCTCAAACCGCCAAAGACCGGAGGTCGAAAAGATGACCGTGGCATGCTGTTTGTTATTCTCCTCTCCAAGTCCCAATCACGACACGGAACAAAAACCAATGTTATGCTAAAGTCACTTCGAGAAGAGAAGTCATCGACATCCCGACATCAACAATGTTTGTGATGGTATCTTGAGCATGTTGATGGGCGAAGTAATGTTTCATCCGTATCTGACATTGCCGACGTATAACTTTATGGAGTACCCTGGCATCATAGTTGACAGAGCACTGCAGATCCAATCATGTAGACAGTTGGAGGGCATGTAGGTTGACAAGTTTCGTTTCATATACCAGAGAAGGAGGCGTCAACTGGAGTTGTATGCCCATTTTCTGTCGATCATGCTAAGTAAGCAACTTCCTCACACACACATAATGACCTGACGTCAAGTGCCTCTACAGCGGAAAGTATACGGTTTATAGTGCTGTAGGTATCTTAAAATCCATTACAACAATATATGCCTGAAAGACTACTTGACATCCTTAAAACAATGCCATGCCTTATAGCATTGACATTAGACAGTTTCTTCTATACATGCTACGGCTAGTTTTTTTGCCATCAAGTTCGTTACCTGTTAAGACACATTGGAGTTAATTTCCGGTAAGCAACGGATGTAACATCCACAACACAGCCAATTGTAACACACCCATATTCCCGTCTAGGAGTGCTTCCGTCCTTTCCAAAACCAGTAAACACTTTACCATCAAGGGAAGCAGAAAATCTATATGCATGTTGTCCGCCTAAGAGACATTTTATCAGCTCTCCAAACAACAAGTACAAGGAATCTGATTCTGGTTCCCCATCCAGCGGGAGAAATTGGCAATATCAAACCCAGAGGGTGGTGCTCCATATTACCATATCAATGGACACAACAACCAAGAGACGAGCTGGCATTCGGCCCTGACGTGTAAAACATTTGGTGAAGATGGGGTGTGGAAAAACACAAACAACGGAATTTGGAGTTTTGAGCGAAATGATACCGACAAACCAGACAACGAATTGTTCAGGGAACTGACTTGGCCTACTGATAATTGTGGAGAAAATCTGGCCAAACTGTTTCCTTCAAAGTACGGCTATTGACCGACTACCTTTCGAACATGTGTACTCAGCAACAAGCGTGAAAGACATAAAGAAAGACGGCAAAACATCGGGCAAGATAGTGTCCCCTCAGGGCAACTACAAGCTGGCGTCGGCCATCCTCGCCGAGCATCAAGATGAATCGCCCTTTAGTGCCTTCTTTGTTGTAGTCTAAGGAGGAAGCCGCTTATCAATAAAGACAGGGACTCCCTGGAACTGTCGAGAGCGTCCTTGATGAAGAGTTACCTGCCCGGATTCGTATCGCCGTGGCCCTCATCCTAAAGTTTGCCGTCCCTTTGTGAGAATTCTCCAATCAAGCGCTTCAAACATGACGTACGACAGATGGTAAGCTGCACGTACTGCAACAAGTGAAGGTCATGACTGGATTTGTGAAAGAGATGGAGCTTTCAATCGAAAACAAATTTTGTTTGGCTACCCCCAGCCCTGAACTATCAATGATAATCATCTAACATCTAGAAGCGAGGATTCTTGCAGTAAGGATAATTGGTGCCATTACTGAGAGAACGGCAGCTGCAGAACGACGAGATGTTCTGAACCAGTATTTTACATGGTGTTGAGGAGCCGTGCAGCGAGCAATCGTTGACAAAAAGAGAAGGAAGTCACATCAAATAATTGGTCTCAAAGCAACTATTAGATGTGATTCACATCCACCAGTACAGCAATTAATGCCAAGATGGGGGCGTGTTGATATCTCGCTGGAGCACATTGTGTTCTTTCTTGCTTTGTAATGCACAGTAGGGATGATCATAGGACCGACGTTAAGACGTCTTTAACCGCTGTGCTCCCCATCTTCAGCTGGTACATAGACAACAATCTGATATGGCAGTCCACTTCTGTACAAATGGACGACACTTGGAGTATCCTTCCCAGCCTAGGCCATGTTAACCCTTCCAGACGCCTCATTGCAGCTAACGTCAGTCAGACATGCAGCAAAAATCTGTATACACAGACGCAAAAGCAATTGTCATCGTGCAGTATTCGAGGTAGTCGAACAACAACCCCTCAATACAGTTCATGGGTTGCTTCCGTACATCTCCGGAGCGCTTACAGCGGTACCATGTACTGGAGCAAATTTCTGTATTGAAGGTCCGGAGGACTCTTCTTGACTTTCCTGAGACGTTTTAGAAATGAACTGCCAAGCAGGGTTAGATTTCCAATAGAAGAAATCACCAACAAGTGTGAAGAATCTGCATTAATCAAACAGCAGGCGTCTTCGTTGTCGCCAACGTTGGTTTATGCCTGCTTGTTGTTGGCAGTCAATAAACTCTAGGCAAGTGCAATGACAAGTCATGAGCGTACACATCAATAAATTATGCAAGGACAATAAAGTTTAACTCATAAATCAAAACCTTAGATCCACTTCAATTTCAGTAATTGGAAGATACATATAAACATATAAACATATAAACATCAACATTAATAAACCATGTATGGCCAATGCAACTGAACTCATGAATAAAACATCGACATTTACCGGTAGGCTTATTTCAATTTCAGTAATTGATTTGATACAGGTGTCCAAAGAAACTTTATCGTCGGATGTATAAAACCAAACATACAACCAACCATACATAGAATAGCAGACTTGTAACTAGGACTATCATTCCTTACAGCATCATTCCTTTCACACTGGACGAAGTGGTATGTAATGTGGGCAGAACAATAGTTATACGATCTCGAATATTGTTCTCCTTAATTCTAATAATATACAGCAGCGTGTTAAGACAACATAGTTTGTTATGACTTTCCCTCCACCTGCCGAGATATTACAACGATAACAGATACAGGTGAAGGAGACAAAAAACTTATCATGATTGCTGAAGGAGAAATATGGTATACGTTTGTCTCTGAACAACATTACTGTTTATCATGTGTTTTGTTGTATGTTACCTATGGTATCCAGGCAATATTAGAACTCAGTCAAAAAGTCATTTGCCAAGAGAATGGTTTATGAGTGGGAATGTAGTTCGTGGATGTATTTGTGGTATGGTTCATAATTGAATTCAACGTACGTGCATTGACATCGTGGGAGGTAGGTCAACTTCAAACAAAATCAAACAGGTTTCTTCGGGTTTACAACAAAAGAACCTTTTGAAATACTCGTGTTACTGGGGTCATCGGGAAATTCCAGGAAGGAAGAAATTGTTACAACCATTCAAGTAGAACTGAGGTTCGTTGAGGGTTTCTGATGCGACACCAAAGAACTTTTTAAAGAAAACTGACCTCACAGAGTCATGCATGGAATCTAGCTGGATCAGAACAGTCTGCAATCATACCGACACAGGAACACCTTCGGAAGACATGACCTCATACCCTCAGAAGCCATGACGTCATTGCTATCGACCCCTCATCTCGAGTCCAATCTGTCTTATTTACCAAAGCAGCAAATATCAAATAAAGATAAAATCTTAAATAAATATTCCCTCTATCTAGATTATTACGAGAATGCAGGGGTTTTTTGGAGTACGCGGCAGGTGAGCAATGTTCCCAGCGTCTGACGAATGTAAGAACAATTACACAGCTACCCGGGGTTTTCTTGGTATATTCCTATACTTACATGTCAGTCTCTCCATCTGGGTCTTCCCCATCGCCTCCACTCCGAGCAATACATATCCACAAACTCAACATCCCCAGGGCGATACCCTTGGCGTAGCTGATAGAGTCCATCTTCAGTTGCTTAATGTGGCTCAGCTATCTGGTAACACTACAGTTCAAGGAATAAGAGATTCCTAACAGCAAGTTTTCCTAAAGTTCAGAGCATCATTACTCATCCTTAATGTCTTCTCACTCTCCAAGGTTGTTAAGATTCACATACTGCACTATCTGAAAATTAAATTCAAGCCATTCATGTTAGACATTATCCAAGAATTTTTCAGGTAAGCTACTTTTCATCGATGTGTGTTTTTCAAGGTTGTCGGCATAAAACAAATTAGACAGGTTCCTCAGCCTTGGATGAGAAATCCTATCTCCAAGAATCAAAACTATTTACGTGGCGTTTGTAGTGGCATTCCTAACATCATCTTTATACCCTCATGCTAACATAGTTGTATCATTATAAGACAAGAAAGAGAAAGACAGCAAAAATAGCACTAAGAGCGATTCAAGAGCATGCCAGCAATGCAAACGATGAAGTCAAAACGTCCGTAGGTACCGAGGGAACTTGCATATAAAATAATCGCTGAATGCAAAGGAGTCGATATTTTAACGAGGTTGTAAAAACCAAGTGCATTTCGGTGCGGCTGGTTCAATGTATCCTCCAATTTATAACCAATCAGAACTGCCAATCAGAATCCAAATGTTATTGTTTGTTCGCCTGTTAGGTTTGTCTCAAACAACAACAACATCGAGTTAAAAGTACGGTAGTCTTCTGCTTGCTTTATATTCTCGATCTGATCTGCCGATCGTATGCAAGAATGCATCCGCTCTCTCACTTCTTTACATCAGAGACATTGTTTTTTTGCCGTACATTATTGGTCATTCGATGACAGAATTGGATGAACCAAGCGTTGAGACAGAAATCGGATGCAGAATAAACCTACCAGACGGTTTAGGATTGCGTCTATCCTCTTAAACTGCCGTTTCACCTCAAGAATGTAAAAACTGCCTCAGAAACGCTGCCAAAGTTCACATAGTCAGTTGGGAATTCACTCTCCAAGATATCACCTCTCGGCAGCTTCAGCGAATAAACATTGGAAGATTTATGGGTTCAATTTTTAAATTCGCGATTGATCATAAAACGAAGAGCAGATTTACCCTATGCATGAATGCCTCAATAATTCCGAGTGGCATATGAAACTGCCGCAAAATTTTATTGTGATACTCGGCCATGCGTGTCCAAGGGCACACAAAATCCATTCCGTATCCATGGTTGAGGCGACAAATGATGAATAATTAAGCCTCTTGACAGCCAATTTTGATTGGAAGCAAGGAGAGGGAGCTCATTTGCTTGGCTATCAAAGTGGGGTCCATTGCTCGTTATGTGGTCAAGTGCAAATGACAATCTTCTCTGGATACGAGTAGATAGGTAATCAAAAAAGATCAAACTTCAAGGACTTCAATTTGAATGACGATTTACCACAAGAATTATCCCTGGATTGTGGGAGCTTGCTCAAGTATAGGTAGGTCCTAAGTGTTGTTTAATGAGCTCTGGAGACTGAGGTTGGAACAACTGGCCTACTGTAGAACTTCCCAGTGGGATGATCCAGGCTTGGCATCGGTACACGATAGTCTGTGTACTTTATCCCAACAATATCGTGATTTCCCCAGGGGAAAACGTCTACTTGCTACAGATTTCTCGGAGCAGACGATTCGTTTAACTGCCAGAGCGAAACCCCGGGCTTGATCCAGCAAGAGTACGATGAACCAGTTTCCGCTGGGAGGGAGATAATTGGAATAGTTAAAATAAGCAAAACTCAAGTATGAATTAGAATGGCGTAATTTGTCTGATTATTCACGCAATTGTTTTAATAGCCAACGCATACTGTCGGGATCGTCTGACAAATAATTTGTCGAAGCAACAGATAAGACAAAAATTAGACGCCGTTGTCCAAAGGTAAAGTCATCATTGGACAAGATGGCCGTTTTTATACCGTGCGCGCGAGAATGAATGAATGGTGGACGGGAAGGCTGGCCTGCAACACTTTGCAACATGGAGGTATTATAAAGAATATAGGCAATACCTCCACGTTTGCAAGGCCTTAGCCATGCTTAGCACCGTCGAACTCGGTGGGCACAATGTGCAGTACATAAACACAAGGCCTATAGGCTGATAACACCGAATAGTTGGCCCATGTTAACTATATCAAATATGAAAACTGATTTCGCGATTCGTCATCGTTTTATAGCGATCTGCCCGTCAGCCTTCATGATTGACTTTCTCCCGATAAGCCAGAAGAATTCGTTATCGCTTTGGGAAAATCGGGTAAAAGGTCGTCGCATTTAAATGATAGAGATTGCGGATTAATATGACCTAGGACCCCGTGAACTTGCAGAATACGATGGCACATTAGACAACATTTGCGCAATTACCATTTCTTATCCATAATTCAAGCCGGAGACAGTGATATGTCTCATAATCCCAAGACTGGTAGTAATTTCCTAAAGGACTATAGGAGCAATAAACAATATCATACATTATGAAAATGTAGCAAAAACCAGACGCACACATTCACCAAATGGCATCACTGTGAAAAGAGATGGATCTCTTTACAACAGAGGAATTTGATGGAGTCAAGCAATATAAGGACATGGTAATGCAATTAAAAGGTTTTATCGGGCCACTCTTCAACAACCGATTACATACCAGCGGCAACCGAGTGCCATGACTGCTGTTGGTTGTTAGCGAATCAAGACAACATGGCTTCCAATGATGAATGGCTGGGTCATATTGCTATTGCTCTTCGTATTGATGTTTTCTCCAATAATGGTTGGTTTTTATGCTCTGCACACTGACTCCAAGGACTAAAAACAATTCCATTCAAGGCATCTGGATATGTTATTGGGCCTCTTAATTGTATCGCTGAATGTTAACTAATCAGAAGCCTCAACGAATTCACCGCTTGTGCAATGTCGTATTTTTCTCGGCATCTTGGGATCCGATTTGACGTCATACAACAACGAAAGTTGAAATTAAACACGAAATTCAACATGGTATCAAGTTGTGCTGTGGAAACCAATAATGATTTCGACTGATTTCATTTTGCAACCACACTTCCTTCTGACCAACATGCGGAACGGAAAATGCTTTGTTTGGAACCAACGTGGCCAGAAAGAACAAAACATTCTCCGTTCCGATTACTGGTAGGGGAAAAAGTATATGAGTTGGCCTTAAAAGAATAGATGCGGTTTTCTTATTGTTACCATAAAATGCAATCATTTGGCCATGTCTTACTTCAGGCTATTCAACAGACTGAAAACCGTCCGTTGTATGAATTATGAAGAGCGAAATCATGTCTGTGGGAATCCCTGCGGTGATAGGAACTGCGCACATCACACCATAGGCGATTCTTGAAAATACTAGCGAGATCCCAGGCGTGTCATCCACAAGATTGCAGCTGGGAGCCAGCAAGAGATGAACGCTGTTCTTCCGTATACCAGGTTATATTGCGACGTTTTCATTTTGCCAATGTGACAATGATGTGTTAAATTGCTCCAACATAACTGCAGAAATTGTCGTGTTTGCAATTTCAAAACTCATTATATCTGACAGTCAGTAGTCCTGGCCTGTCAATCATTTAACCATCAATTAATGTCGAAATGGCGAATTAAGGATTTTTTTTCGGTTTATTTTGCACATCTTCATGACAATTTCAAAATATGGAACACCGCACCGAAAATAAACCAAACTCGTAGCACACTGTGTTAATTGCATACATTTGAGAGTCGTTTTTCGATTCCAGTTACAGGCTAATTGTCTATTCGAGGCGAGTAAATCCCAAGGAGGTTTTACGGATGTTTTAGACTCCATTTATTCTGTGTTGCGGAAGTTTTAACATTCGAATTTAAACGAAATATCCAGGTTAGTGCAGTTTTTTTGAAACAGAAGGAATGATGAAGTGCGTAGCGTAAGTGGCGAGTATCAATAGATGCCGGTATGTTTTAGGAGCTGTTTGCAGCTTGCTTCACGGAATAATCATTACTCCGCGAATTTATTTTTCAACCACAAGATGGTCCTTGAAAATAACAAATCGCAAACTAGGAGTTCCGATTTCACTTTTTTCAGGCTAGATGGATGAATCTACTTCGTATGGAGTCGAGTGCAGCATATTATGTCCAAAAAAATAAAATCAAGGAAGCTGATCTGTCAAAATACCATCACGTGATCATTATAACAGTACACCAACACTATCGAAACATATCATCATTATGCAATGGCCGCCATCAAATTAATTTCACAGTATCTGCTGATGAATGTAGGCCACCAGTTGAGCCAATTATGTCAACAATGATTTCAGTACTGAGGATACTCGTATGATAGATGGATATTTGTCGGATCCCGCTATTGGTTTTTCAAATCCCTGAATACACTTTAATCAAATCGTAACCTAGCAGGGCTGCTTCCATAAATTTGATTACGACGCAAATCAACTTAATCTATTGTTCGTTGTGCGCGTCATGTGCGAATGCTGTTTAATGAATACACAATCAATCATCTGAAACTGAGCTATGAGAGAAACATTCTATGCTTTACGAGTCTTTTAATACAAAATGATATCAATATATACAGTTTGGGTTGGCTGTGGAAGGAGTGTTGCGGGGAAAAAACGAAGCTTCGTGCGCTGGGAATTCGCAGTAAAATGTGCGCACCCATCCTACAACACGGTGCTAATCGTTATAACAAGTCTTAGAATTCCGCCTTGAATGCGAAACAAGGCTTGCACCAGAACCTGAACAAATATTACGTGATAAAATACTTCTACTGCACGTCGAATATCCCAGTTTCAATGCCTCAAGTATACTGCGTCAATGCCTCAAGTATACTGCGTCGACCCAACATAATACGTTTCTTGAAACGTTACCGCGGCCAGCATGACACGTTTGCATGGTACACTACCGCCTGACTGACACACCAATCGGAAACCTCCATTGCGGAGTGCCAGAATGATGCCAGCAGCTGTGCTCGGCGCCCTTGCACGGAGTAAAAGATGACAGACAATGAATTTACGCATTGCACTGAACAAAATCGATCCATGGGTGAAAACATCCTTACTGTCATTGGAATATACAGATAATCCGACATTGATGAGATTCATGTCCAGTGAATTATGATGTACTCGATAGAAACAAAAACGGACGTCAGCCTGATTAGGGAGCGATCCACAGCAGCGGTTATCAAATCGATCTCTCCCTACGTCAGCGGATGCCGCCAGCACAAGGACATGCTTTCAACGGAAGATCTAGCCGTATGACTTGAGGTAGGACATCCACTGGGCTAGAGTGGCGAAGTGGACATATAGACGAGGTCTTGGGTTCAATACCCGATTGGACCCATTCTTCCTGTGCATGAAAGAGTGGACGACTCTCAGACAGTTCAAGCTGTCTCCGGGTCCTCCGGTTTTCTCCTGCTTACATTGCCTCTGGAGCAAATATTTCCATCCCCAATTAGTGATGGTCGCTGGTAGCTACACATTCAACAGGCACTGCAGGTTTAAAAGCATGACACCATCATATACCGGGGACGGGTTCAGGGACCTGGACCAATCCTTGCCAAGACACGCCCCCACATCCAGCAGTAGTCAGTCAATTGCCAGCCGGAGCATACGTCCATAACTGTATGTAAAGAATGTAACTCCACAGCTGCTCCAGGACATCTAAGTCATGCAGCAGGAGTGAGAAAATTGATAATCTACGGCATATCTCGGCGGCATTCCCCTGCAAAGGTCGTTACGGGCAGGAGTTACAGACACGTCAAGTATTGTCCCTAATGAACAACAGGAATAGACTGCAAGATGACGGTGGAATGTAGCCGCAATCTTCATCGGAACTTCCCCGTCAAATCTAACATCATAAAGGAATGAATTTGATGATAGCGTGTACTGGTTTAATGATTGACTGCAACATTTCGGACGTTCAGATAGCAGTCTTCAAATAGCTGAAGAAAAACCCCACAATATGTCCATGATTTACTATTGCCTAAGACACTAAGTAGGCCTTAATATGGGTTAAATGTTTACTGATGGTCAGCGAACGAAGTCCAACACTGACACAAGCGCAAAAATCTCTACTCTAGGCCAATCGACCGCGGAGCGAAAATGTTTTGTTGAAACTCGCAAAAGCAAAGCAAAGCATCTTCCTTTCCGCATTCTGGTCGGCGAGGAAGTTGGCCGTTTGTGGAATGGATTTTACATAATCTTTTTAGACAGGCCTAAATAAAGTGAGGATTTTATCAATGGTAGAACGAGAAGACTGGAAGGTAAGCTGGTTGCCCCAACCGAACGCTACCGTCGAGAAGCCGTCTACACTATGTAACTTAAAGATAATATGATAAGCTTTGATCACCGACAAGTCACAGAATCGTACAGATTAGGCTATCACCAAAATGACAATCCACTTACCCCACAAAAGCCTGACCAGCTGCCTGTCACAGATTAAGGGGGACGGACATCGCAAAGACATCTCCTCACCGCCAAGTCATGATGCCGATAAAGATATGGCTTCAGAGAGCTGTAACTGCACCCTGTACAATGTAGATGCAGTCGAATTCAGCTGGATCCGTACCGTCCGGTACTTGGAATTGTAGCGACAACTAGCAGAGGAAGTTGGAACTGAGGGAAGTCACGTAACTTTCACAAACAAGGGGAAACTAGTGTAGTAACTCCTGAGAAACTCAGAGCATTTAGGGTCCCTAGCGCTCCCAACAATGTAGGGAGGTCGACAGAGAAGATCGTTTTGGGAGCCACTAAGTCCGATTTTTCGGAGGATAACTGGAATGAACTTAGGGTTCACTCTAAACGGTCCAACGCACATTGTTTTCTAACCAGCTGCACCTTGGTTCGAAAACTGGACCTTGATTTGAAATTGAACACAGGCATAGGCATCATGGGATTGGCTGGAAGAGTCCTGTCAATAAAACGCATTTCAATAGCCAGACTTCACCAACAATACCAAGGTCTGCCTGACAACCAAGGGTCCTCCAGATGATTTAAACGTACTATAGTCTATGGTGGGTCTTGGTGCGGCTTCATCCGTAGATCACAGATGGCAGCACGGACGATTTGCGTCAGGACAGCGTCATCAGTTGGATAGATAGAATCCCCCACAACACACCATTCAATTGGACTCTAAAGAGACCAAAGAATCTAATGTCCCCGAAATGTAATGGATTAGCCAAATAAAAGCTTAAGGATCAGCTAAGCTGTAGCTTAAACCCAAATTCGGATCAGTTGGTGCATACGGGCCTGAGAGACCAAAACCCTTGATTTGCGGCCATGATACGCCATGTGACAAACATTATAAGAGGCCTCCTGGCGGGAATCAGAGGAGGGGGGTTTCATTCTCACATTTAGAACCTACTATTAGGCCTACAATTTCGGGGCCAAAAATACGAGGAAAAGTACAGCAGAGACCGACTGTGACTCAACTTCAAAGCCGGGCCTTTTTAGGCCTACTAAAAAGAGTCACGGGTACAAGTAGGCATAGATATACTTTTCAAGGAAGTGCAACACTTCCGCCATTTATTGCCTGGCTAAGCATTGCTATCAACAGTTTAGGGCCTAGATAATTCCAATGGCTGTCTTTTTTTGCACGCAGGTTAGATCGATAATGGAACGTGATCGTTTTCGGATATTTTACCGTATCCATGCCTTTGGGCTTTTATCAATATTGGAACAATGGGAGAATTCGTTCGACGGGTTCCATTTTGCAAATTATATTCATCACCCACTCTGCAAATATTGATGCCTCGGGCGAGAGCGGCCTTTTAGAATCCAACTCCTGCAGTTCATGCACAATCGCACTGCATTGACAAACCAAACAGCGAATGAGTTTTGAGATTGCGCATGTCATACGTGAGATTATCACCAAGAGACTAGAGGTTCATTGGAAGTTTCATACTCAACTCATGAATAGGTCTAATATTTTCCATATTAACCACTACCAGGAATTTTTAAACACGTGTCAAAATTCTGAGCCTAAAAACTTCGTTAAAGCATAATACAATGTATATCCACCTGACGCAGTCACAAATATCAACCATTCGAAATGTGATCTTGATGCCATGAGAAATAAAACCGAACCACTTATAAAACTTCACATGTACGGTAGGTTGTGGAGTGACCCCCACAGGAAGGATACTTCTCTGACGTTGGTACTACGTTGGCGACAGCCGAGTTCCACCAATCATCGCAGTCGTTTGCGAGAGCGAAATACGGGCGGAGCACTTCGATAACAACTGCGTTTGGAGACGAATCAGGATTTTCTGCGCGCCGATATGGGAGCGAACGAAAATGAGCTGCGATGATAGGGCTCGCATAGGATTAGTGTCTATCGCCTGTAACACTTCGGAGTAGGCCAATCTCGGTTTTATTTCGCCATACTAGCGCTGCTTGGCGGTGCGCACACCAACAAGGAAGGTGACAGGTAGTGCACAACAGTAAGATTCAGTGATGAGAGAGAGACTGTCCTCGGATAAACTATCTGTCGATAGCATCAAAAAGACGAGATTTCCATACTCGTTACCTGCATATCTTAGGTAGGTTTTTTAATTTCCCTTTGTCAATTCATAAAGGCTCCAAACTCGCGCTATAGCAGGCCTTCATAAAAAAATCTCAAATGTTATCACATCTAAAAGTGATAACTCAAAAACTAGAATTGACTTACCAGTCAATTCGAAGACTGCCCACTAGCACAAAGGGAGTGGAGTGTAGTGTAGGTAGCAGGTTTAGATGACAGAGAAATCTACTATTGTGAACTCTCTCATTACTACTGCAGTCAGGAAGGGCCTAGACATCAGTCTTTCTCAAAACTGAAGCAATGCAATAAATGTATACATGCATGTGCATGCATAGTATCTGTACTATGCTACATAAATATTTTTTGTGTCCTTATGTTTACTACTGTATGTGATGGATAGGGAATGGATGCAGCCTGCTGTAATCAGTTTGCCAAGTGGGTCACCCATTGTGAAAAAGCCCACGACAATTAGAGCACTAAGATAAACACAAGGTATCATGTTTCACTTCCTGCTTAGAATAAGCAGGTTGGTCAGGATTTGAGCACATAAATTCATCAAAATAACATTTGTAAGTATCCGATGGAGCCAGAAAGCAATAGCGTTCTTGCCAAAGTGATTTTCTGTCAACCCTGAAAATTTGATAGCATTACCTCCTCTCTTCGTGAGTTATCTTGCAAAGTAGCCCAGTTCGGAGAGAGATCCATCCAGAGAACTTCAGTAAAACCATAAAGGAATCAACCATAAAGGTTCAACTGACAAATTTAGCATTTTATAAATGTGGACAATATCCCTTTAAAACCCAACAGATTTGCATTCTGACGTTTCCATGTGATAGGCAAGACCCTTCTGCACATTCACTGCAAATTTTGTTGAATTCCGACTAGTTGATCTTATGATACAAAAGGTCTGAATTAATGAGAACCCCACGAACGATGTGTGTTCAGGGTCATCGGTGTACATTTGAATAGGCTGACGTACATTTGTACATGGAACACTAATTGTGCTGAAAATAGCTCAGTTATCGTCAGAAATGGAATTCAAAGCATCATGTTGGCAGGTTCATGTACCTCTTCACCACAAAAAAAGTTGAAGCTCGTGCCTATTACGTAAAGCCAAAATTCAGGCAGTGAGAGACATCTGCAACACAGGAAGTGTATCCCTCAGTAAGCTCATCGTTCGCAGTTAAACCTTTATGTTTGATTCCTTTATGGTAAAACCAAGTAAGACTGCCCACCAGTGGGGGTGGGCAGTCTTAATCATCACGACAGTTATACAGTTAATGTAACGTCTGCTGTCTCCATGCTAAACGCTCCTGGGTCAGATCCAGGATTTGACGAAAGGGGGCGCAGCCGCAGATATCGCCGTTGCCGCACGCGCGTCTTTAGCGGGGGTCTGCCCCCCCCCCAAGAAAATTTTGAAATATACATGTACATGTAGAAGCCTTGAAACGCGATTTTCGGGCATTTCGGTGCCGTAGTAAAACAGCTTCAAGTTTCATTTTAAATCTGCTCATCAGGTGAAGAAAATGGGCATATATACACCCTCACTAAATGCCCACCCGTTAATATCGAAATTTCCATGACATGTGATTTCTTATTCTCCATTCGTTCGTTAGAAACCATATCCCTTCCACCGACCCATTTGACCCCTGTGAAACGCGTTTCAGAGGGGTCTAGATAAGAGATTTAAGATGTTGATTTTGCATAATCCTATTGTTTTCCTTCTCTGCCTAATTTATAACAAAATGGAAAATAGGCTGTTGCATTGCCGGAAAGTTATGCAGTTCAACAGAGAATTCTTTGTTATATCAAAAAAACTGCTTTAGGTTTTCAAATCCGATGAAAATTAACGATTTTACAATGCTAAATTTGTAGCATGTTTGGGCCGTAACTATGCATTCCCCTTGCCTTGATACACACGATCGGATTATGCAAAATCAACATCTTAGATCTCTCATCACTTATAACCAGAGGGATGCAAGGTGCAATTAGGTCAGTGGCTCAGATTAACCAGGTGATGTAAGATTNACACAGTGCAGATGTACATCCTTCATTACAGGCCAGAGATTCGTGAGTCCAACGGCACGAAGGCAGAGTTTTAGCGTGACAAAAATCGGCCTACTCTTTGTATCTAGATTAGTCAAAGTTGGAAGGTGTATTTCTGCAACATATTCTCTAAGGCCCTGTTTACCTAATGACTGACGTCATTTTGAAGCTCTCTTGTTTCTACACGCGTGGATATGTTTGGTTTTGTCATTGGAGTGTCTTTAACAGGCTTCCTTTAGGCTTCCTGTACATAGAAGTATACGGTATTCGGTATTTGGTGCACGTTTCGTAGTTTTTGGACTTAGAAAATTTCCACCAAAGACCAATAAACTGTGAACTTCCTGTATATGCGGACACAATAGCCTACTAGCCTTGCTTGGAACTACCACGGAAAATCACATTTAAAATGTTCTCTATCGTTTATCTAAATCAGTCACGACCTGAAGAATGCATTTAGCTGAGAAACAAATGAGCTTCAAAATGACGTCATCAGTTTCTGAAAAAAAACGGAGAATAAAAAATCACTTTATATTTTGTTACAAATTTCAAACGTTTTCCAAAAATGCATTTCATTAAAATGTGTCAGATGGTTCCTAATAATACCCTTGGAAAGAAAAAATGTGCACAAGACTTATTTTTTGAAATATTCGATATTAACGGGTGTGTGGGCATTATGGTGGCGTCAATAGACCTAGCACAAGCTCTCCCCCTATGACCGGTCCCGAGCGAAGCGAGGCGCTTCGCTCGGTCATAGGGGGGAGAGCTTGTGCTAGGTCTATTGACGCGCCACTGTGGGCCGACATGTATTTGACAGAGCCCATGCAAATCACATTCAGTTCAGTGCCTTCCGGCTATGATAAAGAGAGAGATTGAATACCGTTGTCATGCTGAGTGTTTCAATACAGTCGAGGAGGAAGTTCCAAATAGTTGATTCAAATTTTTTAAAGTATGATTACATGGTCACGCACTCAGAAAAAAACCCAAGTGTAAAGTTTTTCAGTGTTTCCGTGTGTCAGTGTGCCCCCTATTGTTCTGGAAACACTGGCAGATAGATCGACACGTTTCTCTGTGTGTCCTCCATTGTCGAGTCGCCGCTTATTCCGTCAGCCAATAGCAGGGGAACACTCGCAGATGGGGAACGCTCAAAAACGTTACACCGGCTTTGAGACGGAGGGATATTGCCAACGGACTTCTTCGAAATCGAAAGCCAAGCACAAATCTGCGGCAAAACTCAATGCGGTAGGGGTGTTTTTAAAAATCGACTGACCCAGCTGAATGACGAGTCGACAGCGTTGGGTCAGTCGACTTTAAAAATACCCCTACCGCATTGAGGTTTGCCGCAAATGTGCGCTTGGCCTAATTTTGCAATCGAAATTCCCCTGGTGACGGAGCATCCCCAGCGGTAAATTGACCATGTTTACCGCTCCAGTCAAATGGAGACACACAAAGCACAACCCATTATTGCATTCTCTGCGAAATATTGCGCGGTTTGCCGCCACGGCAACCGCAGCGGAAATCCGCTCTGGTGGAAACGGGCAATTGTGGATCTGCAAATTGACCAGCGATTACAGGGTGGCAGCTACAGCGACGGGGATGCCCGCAGAAAAACATTTTACAGCAGATCTTGGCCGAAATACGGTCACGAAATGCATGCAACAAAAAAGATGTGGGGGCCCGCAGCCCCATCGGACGTCAAATATGGCCGCAAGGCAGCCATCTTGGAACATGGAATTCGGCCATATCCCTAACTACTGCAAGTAGAATGTTGAGCGTGGAAATGTACGTTCGGTAACCTCTGTGCGTACAACAAATTTCGGCCCGATTTGCAAAATTTGACTTGTGAACGTTAGCAATAGAATGTTCTGTGTGACTGTTTGCCGCCCTGTGTATTATTTTACATCATGAGACTTTTCCTTACAGATTGTCAAGCATGGCCCCGTGGGGAGTAAAGAAACACAGGTCATTACCCGTCCTGGCAGTTTTACTGGTGGTCACGGCCACTGTCTACCTCACCTTCAGCAGCGGCAACATGAACTTCCATCTCAAAATGGTGAGAAATATTACTATTAATAGTACCAGTTCAGGAAAGGGTCGGAGGATAGCACACGACCAAATCGTTCGGACGCCCTCTTTTGATGAATACACCTGTAATACCTCAGTTCATGGAGAGAAAATATGCAAAATGATCAAGGGTAGAATCACAGAAGCCGAACACACGGCCATGATAGATGACCTTCGAGATTTCAAGAGACTTGCCGAGAGGCGCAACTGGACCTATTGGATACATTCGGGCACGTTGCTAGGCAGCTGGCGTCATCATGGAATGATCAAGTGGGACACCGACATTGATATCATGGTCGACATCGCCAACAGGTCGGATCTTACCAAAACATACGATTCGTTAAAGGCTATCTTTGGATACTTCGTGTTTCACAAGAATGTCCTCGTCTTTTATCAGAATCGGTCAATCATAAGGAAGCAAAGTCTTCCTAATGAAAAATGGCCATACGTTGATATTGTGTTTTACACGGAGAATGCGACTCATATCTGGGCGGATGGATGGCCAGGGTCCTTCTCGGAAACAAAACATCCAAAACGGGATGTGTTTCCTCTTAAAAAACGGCCATTTGAAGGCATGATGGTCAATTCCCCGAACAATCCTCAGGCTTTCTTGAAAACTTTGTACGGAGATTTCAAGACGTGTATAACACATGGATATAACCACAAGAAAATGGCAAACGCTGACGTATTAAAAAGTGGATGTGATACTTTGAAAGATCTATTGCCGTTTGTGAATAGGACGACTAAAAACGGCAAATACGAGGAAACTCTGTTCTTCAAGAAAAAGCTACTTCATAGAGTGAATGTGGATATTTAAAGGAGCGAAAATAATTTCGCGGCCCACAGAATTCACCATTTTAAATTACACATTTCTGTATTTTAGTGAATTAGATTGATAGACGTCATCTTCCGTCCAATGCTTACGGGACAGCTTCTTGCACAATATAGGCCCGTTGTTGAAGGACTGGGGATTCAAGTTCTTAGGGCGTGGGTATAGAACCTACTTCTAACGCTTTTGGTGACAATCTCCTTGTGTCACGTATTGCTGATATGTCGGCAGGATCGAAGAATTATTTGATCGAGCTGAATGTCGAAGTTATGATTTTTAAAAAAATGGCCAGGGCCATTGTGCTCACCTGTCTGTGATAAGTCTCTGTGGTAAAGTAAAACTGTGACATTCATGGTGAATGATGAAGAATCAGTACAGACAAGATAGAGCTGAACACAAATTATTTCATCTGATCAGCAAAAATTTAATCAATGACATAAACTCAGTCGAAGACCGTCAGAAGGAGTTAGTGGTGTGAGCAAACCGCTTTCCTGTGTTGGCCGCAGATGTCAAAAATTCTATTTTTCAAGATGGCCACCTGGCGGCCACATTTGAAGTTTGTTGGAACTGAAATCTTAGCATAAATGTAGAGGATACATGATAGGCAACATAAAACCATCTTAACCTAAACCTACTATTGATTATAGATATGGCCCGAAGTAAATTTTTCAAGATGGCTGACTGGCGGCCATTGCAGGCCGGTAGCAGTCGGGGGGCCGGGGGTCCAAGGCCCCACTTTTTTTGCCAAAAATACCTTCGCCCAAATATTTTATATGTCCAAATTTTTGCTCTCAGATCCCAGGAAAATGCATCTAAAGCACTTAAATTGTTAATTTTTTCCTGGGGACGGCCCCCAGACCCCCCGTTTGGGCTTCACTTTCCTGTCCTGACCGCCTCCGCCGAGGTACGCACCCAACCTTTCTGTCAATCCTGGATCCGACCCTGCCAGGGACCCCCCACTCATCAGAGGGCTAGTACGGGCCTGCATTGACGTCCATTCTAACCGAAATTTGCAATACGTACATGTACGTTTAGAAGGTAGGCCTACTAGATACGATTTTGCAAGGTTATAACCATCTAACTTACTCCTACTCATGAGATACCGGTATGGGTCAAAGTCCTTTTTCAATTATGGCTTCCTATAGCGGCCATATTTGAAATTCGATTGGGTCGAAATTTGGTGCACTTGTAGACGGTACCTAGATATATCTTCACACCAAATCAAAACCCTCTATGTCAAATAGCCACGAAATGTGCCACCAAACAGTGGATTTTGAACTTGACCTCCGTCGGGACCTTGAAAAGTGGGCCAAATCAAAAAGCCAGGATTTATGTGATGTAGTCTCATCAGAGGAACCCGCAATAAAAGTCTCATGGTTCTAGCTAGCAGCATTCAGGACTACAGGCAAAAGGTTTTCACAAAGCGCCCCCTACAGGCCAGAGTGTACAACTGGCAGCGGTAAGTTTCCGTCCAGAGATAGATCTAGTTTTTACCAGGGTACATCTGTACACCAAGTTTCAAGCTTCTATGCCTAGCAGTTTAGAAACGTGCCACCCCTGTTAACGACGACGGACGCCGACACGCCATAAGAAAGCTCACCTCTGGTAATATTGCATACCGGTACGTAGGAGTGAACTACCGCGACTTCATTTTTCTATTTCCACCCGTCATATAAATCGCCATGGCGGTTCACATAGGCCTAGACATTGGAGGAATTATTCTCCAAGCATAGGCCTAGACAGAGATCTCTCTCGATACCGGTACCTTATTTGTCACTCGAACTTTCCCGCCGACGGAGAAGTTTTGCAATTTTTTTCTTTCATTTCAGGCGCTCTACGCCGAGGAAAAGCTTCTGGAGAACGACGGAAACATGAAAATGATTCGGCAGAACTAACCCGAGAAAAGCACCTTCAACGACATACTTTCAAATTTGCAAGAGAAATGCACCAGGAATGCCCAGGTGTAACATGTATATGTGTCATGGTCCAACAACCGTCCTGGAAGAATGGTGACCGAAATTACACAAATCTCAACACCACCCATGAACATTTCTGTCTTGCACATGAATAGGCCTATCAACAAAAAAATCATCAGGGCTAGAGCTGTGGATCACCTTGTTACTCTAGTCTAGGTTTCCTATTTTGTCACACAACACTTATGGCAACGGACTTCTCCCATCGGAGTTAACAGATACGCGGACAGACAGACATACAGACAGACACCCATTCAATACCTAACTTACGTCAGCTGAGCTAATTATAATTGGGCCAGAGGCAGTACTCAGTAAATCTGCTACACAGAAGAGAAAAAAACATGAACACGATTAGCCTAATGGCAATAGAAATTGTAAATACCGGTAATATTAATTATTAATACACATGTAATGGCGATAAAGCAGAAATGTACAATACATGTATATGGAAACTAGAGTAAAAACAAACCATGGTGCATTCTCCAATATATGTACAGCTTTTATTCTGATTCATTAATTTTGCACAAAGATTTTATCTCGTATTGACTGACCGTACAAGTAGACTAGACAGGGGGAGACAGCTATGCGGAACACTAGAAACATGATAGCATGGACCTTGGAGGAATTAATTCCTCCAAGCATGGACCAAAACAAAGGACAACACATGCAACAAATAAAGATGACACTCGGTGTGATGATCCAGTGATGTAAAACTTGTTCATCAGTGTAGATTTCCATCACACATCTGCATAGCTTTCTGAATCCCAGCCACAATTTACGTTTTCCGGTAATAATTCCTGGAAGTTAATTGGCTGGAAGAATTCCAAACGATGGCTGCAAAGAGAAGGAAGGATGGCTATAATGGATTCGACATCAATGGAAATACATACTTAGTATCAAAAACAAATATTTTTGTTAGTATTTACATCAATTAACAACATGATAATTAAGATTTAAAGGGGCTGTTCATTTTCGTCAACTGAGGAATCCAAGTTGTGATCCTTGAGCAAATGGAGATATGAAGCTGCAAATTGCAGCAATTATTCTGTACAGCACAACAAATAATCCCTGCAATTTGCAGGTGCACAGCTGTTTCTGTTTTCCCAAGGATCACTCGGATTCCTCAAATGACGAAAATGTACAGTCCCTTTAGTCAATGACTGAGGAGTCAAATAAATGGTCATGACGGTGATGTGGGTATCCAGTAAATTAGACAAAAGTAAATTAGACAACGGTATATTAGACAAAGTAAATTANAGGTCGGATCTTACCAAAACATACGATTCGTTAAAGGACATCTTTGGATACTTCGTGTTTCACAAGAATGTCCTCGTCTTTTATCAGAATCGGTCAATCATAAGGAAGCAAAGTCTTCCTAATGAAAAATGGCCATACGTTGATATTGTGTTTTACACGGAGAATGCGACTCATATCTGGGCGGATGGATGGCCAGGGTCCTTCTCGGAAACAAAACATCCAAAACGGGATGTGTTTCCTCTTAAAAAACGGCCATTTGAAGGCATGATGGTCAATTCCCCGAACAATCCTCAGGCTTTCTTGAGAACTTTGTACGGAGATTTCAAGACTTGTAAAACACATGGATATAACCACAAGAAAATGGCAAACGCTGACGTATTAAAAAGTGGGTGTGATAGTTTGAAAGATCTATTGCCGTTTGTGAATAGGACGACTAAAAACGGCAAATACGAGGAAACTCTGTTCTTCAAGAAAAAGCTACTTCATAGAGTGAAGGTGGATATTTAAAGGAGCGAAAATAATTTCGCGACCCACAGAATTCACCATTTTAAATTACACATTTCTGTATTTTAGTGAATTAGATTGATAGACGTCATCTTCCGTCCAATGCTTACGGGACAGCTTCTTGCACAATATAGGCCCGTTGTTGAAGGACTGGTATGTGGATTCAAGTTCTTAGGGCGTGGGTAAAGAACCTACTTCTAAAGCTTTTGGTGACAATCTCCTTGTGTCACGTATTGCTGACATGTCGGCAGGATCGAAGAATTATTCGATCGAGCTGAATGTCGAAGTTATGATTTTTAAAAAAAATGGCCAGGGCCATTGTGCTCACCTGTCTGTGATAAGTCTCTGTGGAAAAGTAAAACTGTGACATTCATGGTGAATGATGAAGAATCAGTACAGACAAGAATAAGATAGAGCTGAACACAATTATTTCATCTGATCAGCAATAATTTAATCAATGACATAAACTCAGTCGAAGACCGTCAGAAGGAGTTAGTGGTGTGAGCAAACCGCTTTCCTGTGTTGGCCGCAGATGTCAAAAATTCTATTAACCCAATTTGTTCAGACACGCGGACAGACATACAGACAGACACCCATTCAATACCTAACTTATGTCAGCTGAGCTAATTATAATTGGGCCAGAGGCAGTACTCAGTAAATCTGCTACACAGAAGAGAAAAAAAACATAACACGATTAGCCTAATGGCAATGCGCTCTTAAACAGAAATTGTAAAAATACCGGTAATATCAAGAATATATTCTTGGTAATATTAATTATTAATACACATGTAATGGCGATAAAGCAGAAATGTACCATACATGTATATGGAAACTAGAGTAAAAACAAACCATGGTGCATTCTCCAATATATGTACAGCTTTTATTCTGATTCATTAATTTTGCACAAAGATTTTATCTCGTATTGACTGACCGTACAAGTAGACTAGACAGGGGGAGACAGCTATGAGGAAGGACTAGAAACATGATAGCATGGACCTTGGAGGAATTAATTCCTCCAAGCATGGACCAAAACAAAGGACAACACATGCAACAAATAAAGATGACACTCGGTGTGATGATCCAGTGATGTAAAACTTGTTCATCAGTGTAGATTTTCATCACACATCTGCATAGCTTTCTGAATCCCAGCCACAATTTACGTTTTCCGGTAATAATTCCTGGAAGTTAATTGGCTGGAAGAATTCCAAACGATGGCTGCAAAGAGAAGGAAGGATGGCTATAATGGATTCGACATCAATGGAAATACATACTTAGTACCGGTATCAACAACAAATATTTTTGTTAGTATTTACATCAATTAACAACATGATAAGATTTAAAGGGGCTGTTCATTTTCGTCAACTGAGGAATCCAAGTTGTGATCCTTGAGCAAATGGAGATATGAAGCTGCAAATTGCAGCAATTATTCTGTACATCACAACAAATAATCCCTGCAATTGCAGGTGCACAGCTTTTTCTGTTTTCCCAAGGATCACTCGGATTCCTCAAATGACGAAAATGTACAGTCCCTTTAGTCAATGACTGAGGAGTCAAATAAATGGTCATGACGGTGATGTGATGCATCCAAGACGCAAAGCAAAAAGGCCCACCGATACTCACAAATCAGGCTGTTGATATTTGCCATTAGGCACTGGATAAAGAGCTTCATATGTTCTACCTTCATCAACTCCATGGATGGCATAAGCGTTGAATTTTGCAACTCTGGATGGGAAGTAATTGTAGGGTATCTCTGCAACACCTGTCCATCTTTTGTTGTGTATTTTGGCTTCGAACTGCAAAGGTAGCTGGTCCTGAAACGAAATACCAATAGGCCTAGGTCCAATGTGTGGCTATATGGGTGTCAAAGTTTAGGTGAATTTTGTAGTACTGGAGAAGTGGATACCTTTACCTGAACACAGCTTCTTCTTCCACTCAGGAGTAACACCAGGTGTTGACCATGACTGAAGGAGAGAATGATAACTTGGTGAAAAAAAATTCTCTTGGACCACACGGCCGTAACCAGCTTTTTGGTCCTAGGGCAGGGGCATAACTACTGGACTGGTAAGATGATGCACAAATTCTAGATAATGCAATTAGAGTGGAGTAATGTCAACAAGACCAAGGGGAATGTTCAGTATCCCGCTGGAGGTCAATTTTGCAACTTCAACTGTCAGCATGCTGGTATTAATACTCACGGACACAGTTCAACTTCTAGGTAATTTTTTCCATCTTCAGAGAGGAAAAAGGCCTCCACAACTGTAGGAAATACATGAAATGAAAAAAATATGTCAGAGCACCTATGGGACAGCCTGAGGAGTTCCGTCCCCATAGCAACTGGTATAGATAGAATGGACGTTGTATGAGAACAGTGTGTACTACCTAAAGCTGTGTTCACACTGAAACCGACTTGAAAGCGTTTTCCGTAAAACGTTTTACGGAAAACGCTTTCGACCAAAAACGACTGTGCCACACTACAGTTACCAAAGCGTTTTCAAAACGGTTGTCGCGCCCGAATGACGTCAAGTCGTTTTGAAACCACTTCTGGAACCGTTTTCGTTAAAACGCTTTCAAACCGTTTTAAGAGGGCTCTAGTGTGGCACCCTAAACCGTTTTAACATCTTAAAACGTTTTCAAACCGTTTTAAAAGCCCAGTGTGAACGCAGCTTTTGACATCTATAATCCACTGTATTGACAAAAAATTCCACTAGATATCACCACCTTCGTTATCCCACAGCTGCGAGAATGGTTCCCCTGGCTTTCCTCCTGGGTCAGCTGGACTGTTGTAGAATGGTGCTGAGACAGTCAATTTCACTCCCTTAAATGCATCTCTTCTTAATGATTCTATACTGATATCGATCTTTGATTCTTCCGATTTCTGTGGTTGCCCATCCCATTGATGAGATATAGTATATTTTAAGCTGAAAGAGGAACTTTGTGCATCAAATCATCAATCAATCATAATTATGATCTTTACAAACTGCACTGGGCTTTACGGTACATCTGGTGGGCAAATTCGTATCTCTCAGCCATCATCCATAGGCCTATAGGCAACATACCTCGTCAGCCCAAGCCATCTTCGTAGAACCCAAGATGGGGGGGGGGCATTGAAACTAGGGCAGGCTACCAACCTTAGGCTTACCATGGTACAAGCCTACCTGTCCTACGACCTACCTACCTAGGTAAGGTAGGCTAGGCCATAATACAAGGGCAGAAGACCATGAAGCCGTGTGAAAGGGGGTGGGGGAAGCCTACCATCCATACCTCTACTAGGTTAGGTCGGCCTATCTCATCAGCTCCTGCATGTCATGACCTGGGCTACTACGGCCGGTAGCAGGTCAGGTGGTAGGCCTAGGCCTACGTCAAGGCCTACATCATGACATGGGTCATGGGGGTCACCATAAATTGATTAGGCCTGCCTAGAAGTTGTAGGCCTAGGCCTTGCCCTAGCATGCTAGGGGTCTGGTACCAGCCGGGTACTGGTGGTAGGCCTAGGCCAATAGAAGTAGGCCTAGCCTAGGTTTAGCCCGCCTCATGGCCTAGGGCCTCCTATCCTACCCTGGGGCCTACCCCTAGGCCTAGCCAGCAAACAAAACATCGGGTAGGGAGCCTATAACTATTAAGCCTCGCCTTCCCATTTCATTATGATCGGAGAGAAAGAAGAGACGGAGAAGGCGTAAAAATCAAGATATGAATGTATGAAATGTCATCCAAAGGTCAGGCATGTCAGCAGGTCAGGTGACATGAATGAAAAACAATAAATAACATGTGACCAGCACACATCATGCACATGGCACACTCATGACACTGCGACCTCATCTGCTCATGACCACGTGTTTTTTTTTGTTTTGTTGTTCAGCCTTGAGCACCGGATCCATATCAATCTCCGCCACTTGCCCTTCCTCTTACCTCTTCCAAGGCCAAAGAAGACAGCTCCCCCCCTCATTTTCTAAGTCCCACTCCCAATTCTCCCTCCCACATTGCCAACCGGCTGACTGTAAAAGGCACCCCCTCATAATGTGTTCAGGGGACCCCCTGAGTAATGCTAGCGTGGGTGGCCCATGAGATGTTTTGTAAGTCGCCTAAAAATTGACTATGAATTTCAGGACACTGACCAAGTTTATCATTGGACATGTTGGACCCAAGAACTGAGCGTTGTACAGGAAAATGGGACGCAAATCTGTAGGCCCTACATAGGCTACAGCTACTTTTGAACGGTTGGATTAAAGGCGTCGCTCCACGTGACAGTTATACCGGTATCGAAAGTTTGCTGTCAGATAGTTAGTTATTGCTGTCAGACTGCAATGATTGCTGTCAAATGTCGTAGACCGCACCGGGGCTCGATCCCGGGTCTCCCGCGTGCAAGACGGGCGTTCTTCCATTGAGCCAAAAGTCCGGACGTTAGGCTCGAGGGCCCGTAACACCGCCTTAACCTACAACACTCCTCCCCCTCTTACCCTGAGATCCTTACCCGCGACTTACGGTAGCTATCATATCTGGTCAGACTCCCTCTGTCCAGAATGATCCATGCACTCTAAAGACAAGGATATTGTCAAAGTAAGATAGAGAGGAAGCGCCTTTGCCGACAACGCCAAATGTCGTAGACCGCACCGGGGCTCGATCCCGGGTCTCCCGCGTGCAAGACGGGCGTTCTTCCATTGAGCCACTAAAGTCCGGACGTTAGGCTCGAGGGCCTAACACCGCCTTAACCTACAACACTGTCATACAGTACTCGACAGCAATTATTGCTGTCTGACAGACCTTAGAAAAAGGTCCTACTAACGTAACTGGATTATGAAACATTTCTGACGGAAGGTATCTGATTAAAGTCAGACCAACAGCTGACAAAAAAATTCTCAAAACAAGAGAAACCAATGGTGGATTATGCCCAATGTACAATAAATGCAGACAACAACAGAGTAAGGGACTCCTGGGCCCACACCCGCAAAAACCACCCAAGACCAAGTGTGACACCCATCCATTGTGGAACACAAGGGACAAGTGGCACACTCCGAACCAGGCAGGTCCACGAACACGGGCCCCGGGCCACACTCGCAAACATACCCAAGCCAAGATGTGACACCCATCCCCCGCGGTGAACAAGGGACAAGTGTCACACCCAGACCCAAGCGGCCCGCCAGAACGGGCCCTGGTCAGTGGTCAAAATATTTCATGACAATTTTACAAAATCCGGCTAGGTTTACCAATTTTTTATCAGAGGATTCGCTCATATTTTTATCTTTATATTTAATAATTCTTGTACGCTCATCGTGCAGATTAGCCTATATTGCCTAACAGATTCCTGTCATTAGCAAATAATTAAGGACACTCAATAAGGTAATGTAGGCTACTTCATCACAGGTGTGATAGAATCTAATGTCCCCCTACATTGTTTGCATGTCACAGGAGTAGGGTCTCTCTAGAGTCCAATTCAATGGTGCCGCTTAATCCGTAAAACCATTGTTGGGAGACATCACATATCGGGGGACATTAGATTCTTTTACGCCCGGTATCATCTAGGTCTTCTTCAAAATGGCACACCAACCTGAGTGCAGGTAGGCCTACCATTGGAGAACAAGACGCTGACGCCATTCTAAAGAGAATTTTGGTCCACAAAGAATGCGGTTCCCAAAACCAATCAGTCACGGCCCAATTCGCCGTAGACCATCTAGATGTAAATTTACTGCACCTCAGCAGGAGTTTCAAAAACCTCAGATGTAGCCTCTTAACAGGGTAAAATCTTCGAACCCACAGACTTCACAACCATAGGTTAAAATTGGTACAACCATTCTGTCAAATAACTCGAGGCTACATCTAGGGAGATGATTTCTGCATTTGCCAACTAAGCCAAACATTTGCCTTTGTTGCTTGGTCTAAAAGCCTCCTTTTGACTAAGGTCTTTCTAACAGATCATTCCAAAATAAAATTCTGGTGGACGTTTTTTTGGCTTGCCCTTAGGGCCACACTTTTTTATTCTTTCGTTTAAGGGCCCGCCGACGTGGCAAAATGCCATTCCGAAACAAAAATAAAATTGGGAAAATCAGTTTGTTTTATTTCCGCCGAAGTTCAAATGAGGTCTTCTGAGAAAAAAAACAAATAAATGGAGTTGTTTTTATTCCCGCCGACCTTGATTTCAGCAGTCATGACAGCTAAAAATAAACAAAACCAACTGGCGTATGTCTATTTCCCGGCAGCGAGGACGGAAAGAAGCAGAAAAGAGGCATTATAAGGAATTTATCATTTGGTTGATCCTCCGATGGAGCTGAAAATGAAAAAAATGAACTGAACCGATGTTTTTTTTTTATTTTCATTCCGTCCTCCGTACCTGGGCTCGAAATCTTTGTGCCCGGAAACCAAAGGATATAATAACCGTGGCCTAGAGAAGATCAGAATTTTAGTCTTGAACGCTGTGATCTTATGCTGCCACCTGCGCAAAGCAGGCAGCACTAAAAGGGTCCGGTTCAGGCGACAGGGGACGAGGTGTGGCATTTGATATGTGTCAGGCGTGACCTTCGGGAACGAGGATGGCAGGTAGTCCAGACGGCGCCAGACGTCCAGTTACTTACGCTGAATGGGTCAATGTCGTCCTGGACGCCATGTTCCCGGAACGCCGCGAAGCGGCCAATCTGCGAAGCAATCTGACGTCAAAAGCGGAACGCTGCTGTGATATGGTTATGTAAATAATTTTTCGAGAATGACTAAAAATGGGCTGTGCTTCGCGACTAAGGCGCATTTGAGGCTGGAACGCATGGGGAACGATGAAGACCGTAAAGACTGAAGTTTGAGACGTGGAATTGAGTAAGCAGAGCGTGAAATTATTATTTGCGGGCCTAATTTAGGTTTGGTGTATACGTCACACAACGCCGCCGACTTGCGCGCCGCCGCCTGGTTACCCAGCCTCGTCCCAGGTGTAGTCACAAATTCAAATTCAAATTTCACAGGAGTTCGTCTTCAACACTGAGACACTCGTCCCCAGGTGTAGTCACAGGAGTTCGTCTTCAACACTGAGACACCCTTGACCCTGAGACACCCTTTAGTATGTATGCATCCCCTCTGTACTATAATATACAGTCTGTACACCCGAACCATGGAGAGGTACACCCCTCCATGGTTCGGGTGTCCATCGTTCATGTCATTATTGTATACCAAGCCACTGTTCTGTTGTCGACGTTACAATTAGGCCTAGGCCTAATCCACAC
>NMRB01000305.1:163740-199291 GCA_002633025.1 Notospermus geniculatus | reverse complement strand
CCCAGGACGACATTGACCCCATTCGGCGTTACTTACCACCATGACCACTGCAGCTATATTTAGGAATTGTCAGACAGGATATAAATCATATAGGCGACAGGAGACGGGTGTGGCACTGATTGACGTGACTTGGATGGCCTTGGTCCGCGCACCTGTTTGTTGCAACCTCCCAATCAAAAGACTTTTGATACAAAATTTTAAATTCATTAAGAATGTCCCGGTTTAATAGGGCCTACAACGTCATCTTGCCCAACGAAGGCTTCCTGTCACTCCTACTATCGCTCCATCCACCCTTGCCGACCACCGTAGCATCGCTCGCATTTGCCGCCCGCACGAGCGGCGTGGCGGCTGAAGCAGCCAAACGTTACTGAAAGCGCGGTTTATGACGAAGATAGGAACATTGTGAGGTTTGGATCGACGAAAATCTCAAAATGAAGAATAATATAATACGTTAATGCATGTTTTATTCACAAAACATTGGATTACACGCATTTATCATTGACAGTGGTGTGGTGTGGTGGGGGGGTGCGGTCCATGGAACGACCTGTCTGCGAGCAGGATGACAAACGGTGGTCGTCAAGGGTGAAGGGAGCGTAGTTCGAAGGGCGAAGTGACCGGCCTTATCTATACCTCATTGACGGAATAAGGTGCGACTTGACAATGAACAACCAGGCGCGGGTCCAGGCTCTGCCAGTGAGAGGGGAGGTTTTGGGGGTCACGACCCCCCCCTGCTCTCCCACAATTTTTTTCTTCAATAAATTTTGCGGCAATAAGCACCGTAAAAATAAAGCTAGGCCTAACTGTTTTGATTGAGTGTCGAGTGAAAGCCAGGAAATCGCGTCCACGGCCTCCTTCTAAAATTTTCTGGGGCCCAGGCCCAGATCCCCGCCGCAGGGGCGGATCTAGGATTTGCGAAGGGCGGGTGTCCATACCATCCAAAAGGGGCACCTCAGGAGGGGGCAAAGCCCCCGACATGCGCGGGGGGTCTGGGGGGCCTCCCCCGAAAATTTGAAATAGACACTCTTAGATGCATTTTCCCGGCATTTCAGGGCATAACAAGTTGTGTGATTAAGTGTGCTTTTTTGACATGAGTGGCGTCGAGGATTTTACTTATACTCAAAATGGACAACAAAGTGGAGGATACGTACTACGTCAAAAGTATAACCAGTATACTATTTTCAAAAATGCAGCTAAAGACAAGTGATAGGCAGGAAGACAAGCAGCACAATGTTGTCTAGTGCAAGGACTCGGGACTACCGCAGTGCCCCTTGAGGCTTCTAATCGACATTATGGGGCAANAATTTACCTGAGCCTCTCGCCCGTCTAGAAACTTTTCAAAGTCACTAGCAGGATATTTTTTATCCGTAAGTACTGCTTATCGCACACAGCATCGATTTAGGCACCTGGATACCGTCCTTGACCTCGAAGAAAGTTGCGATATAATCAGCTGATTTGACATCTTGCAAAGAGCAGACGACGGCCGTTGAAGATGCAGTTTCTGATTGGCTGAACTCATTCACATCCGTTGTTGTTGTCGGTACGATAGCCGCTGATTTTGCAGCCTGCTTTCCCAGTCGTTTGTGGAGTGTAGTGCGGCGGCCGTAGCGACACAACGACTGGGTCCCGAGTCTACTTATCCCCGGCTGCTATCCTGGGTCCGCGCCTGGCAACACACAGAGAAACAGTGAGTCTGTTTCCTAGTGTGTTTCAGACAAATTGGAGTTACACAGGAAAATGGCCACATTCGAAAACATTACACCGGTTCCCGATAATGTTAACTCTTGGCACTAGGTGGCAGCAGCTGACGGTCATAGACTAGTTCCAATTTTTGCCGCTCGACTCCTGCGGCGCCACTGTCTAAAACCACATTATAAGATATACCATCGCACATGCACTAGTTCCTATCTTTGCCACTCCAAATCCGCGGCGCCACTATCCGTACCGCATTATAAGATACACTATCGTACATAGATTAGTGTTAATCGTTGCCGCGGCATTCTCGCGGCGCCACTGTCGCCGGACAGTGGCGCCGCTGGAGTGGGGCGGCAAAGAATGAAACTAGGCTCTTTACGATAATGTATCTTATAATGTGCGTATCGAAACAGTCGCAAATCGCAAATTCTGTGACAAAGTAAAGAACTGAAGGTTCCTGTGGAACCGTTAAAATGGGTAAGATTCATGTAGACCTAGCGCCTAGATCTCTGCTATACGATGCTAAAATTGCGCTGCCTATGCCAGGCAGGCGTAGCAAAACCAAGGCGGGGCTGGGCCTGCTGTGTGATGCACTGCCACTGCACTGCACCGTCCATGACCATGCACTGCAAGCTGGCAAGTGCATGCAATGCACTGGAGTCACTCACCAGCTGCTCACTGTTGTGTTGTGCACTGCACTGGTCATGCTGGTGGCACTGCACTGCAATATTTTATCGATTTGAATCACTTCATAACGCCTCCCACGTAGCTAGTTAGTTTTGGCACATCCGGCTTTTGGAAGTTGCTTTTATTGGCCATTGTTTACAAAAAATGCAGGCCATGCACAGGGCGATGCATTGTGAATGTACTGCGGGGGCGCTGATGGTTGGGCCTTTTCCGCTTCGCTGATTTTATGCTGATTAGCCATGTGCTAGGTGCGATAAGGCCTATAGGCCAAGGCCTACTCTACTGCATGACTTTGTTGCAGTAGCCTGCTAGCCTACCGGTAGCCTAGGCCTACGCCGGTCGGTACGGCATGGCAGCCATGGCCTAGGCCTAGGTCTGTCCGTCCGTACTCATGTTATAGCCTAGGCCTATGTAAATGAATCATGATGGATGATAAAATCCCATCGGCTAAAGGTAGGCTACGCCGTACGGCATCGTTTTTTGCACATGCGCAGCAACTTGCATTTCCGTCATTACATAGGCTAATTAGGCCTAGGCCTACCGGTACCGTACGCAAAATATGAACCGTGATTTATAGTATGGTGTGGTCTGCAGAAGTGCAAATGCCCTTCGAAGTACCGGTACCTCCAGAACATGACTGATAGACTACCACTAGTACCAGCCTGTTTAAGCAGGACCACTGTATTCAATCTCAGTCGTTCTTCAACAGAGACACATCAAGAGATAGCATCCAAGTGACAGAGCCTGCTAGACCAGTATCATCAGTGTTTCCGCCAGAGGGGGGAGAGAGATGTCCCCCTTAAAAAGTCTAAATTTGTGTTTTTGACGAAGAATTCTGTCAAATTTTCTCTTTATCCCCCCTCCTCCCAAAAAAATTCCTGGCAGAAACACTGCATGACTCCTGACTGTAGTAGATCTGTATGAAACCCTTTAGTATTGCACCCTGTTGAAATACATGGTACAATGGGAAAAACTTCAGCATCAACAAATAATACGCCACTCGTCTGACTTCCAGAAACTCCATTTGGTATCATTACAAACATGTTGCCTGTAAATCTTATTTTATGTTCTTTGTCATAGTCTCATTATTTGAATATATTTTCACAGAAACGCATTATGCATGGTAGGAGCAACAATACTCTAGATTCGTTCTTCTAAGGTTACTTCATATATTCATGCTGTAGGTTTAGGCCCAGCCCACAATATAGACCATACAAAGAATTTATTGATTCTATTCAACATAACTGACCAATGAGTGAGTCTTGCGTTACTTGCACTGGGCCGCAAAGACTGCTTTGTTGGCAGGCACTATTAAAAGAGTGTCTGTTACATTCACTGTTGTAATGGCCTTATGCACAGGGCCTATTCAATCACTTCTCAAAGGCATCAATTTCAAACTGTCCGAGGCTGATCACCACATGTTCTTTCTGTGGTCGGATAATTCAGTCGTCAATAGCCCTTTCCCTCCTCGCCTGTCAGTCACATTGAACAGTTCTTTATTTTGCCATGCATATTCAATAGGGTAGGCGGTCATATGAGTGTTCAGTAAAGTAACCTTAGAAGAACGAATCTAGAGTATGTACATGATTTGCATAATGTGGTACATGTATTTGTAGAAAGAATATTTAAATGATTACAATAATGGGGCCAAAGAAATAAAATAAGAATTGTCCTCAAAGTGAAAAGACCTGTTTACACTACATAGAAATATCCGGGGTTTTTGAGACCCGTGTCACGCCCAGCTCTGAAAAATCCCCCTTTAAATAACAGATACATTAAATAACAGATACATGCCTGTTCAGGTTTTATTAGTCGTTCTTCAACAGAGACACATCAAGAGATAGCATCCAAGTGACAGAGCCTGCTAGACCAGTATCGTCAGTGTTTCCGCCAGAGGGGGGAGAGAGATGTCCCCCTTAAAAAGTCTAAATTTGTGTTTTTGACGAAGAATTCTGTCAAATTTTCTCTTTATCCCCCCCCTCCCAAAAAAATTCCTGGCAGAAACACTGCATGACTCCTGACTGTAGTAGATCTGTATGAAACCCTTTAGTACTTGCACCCTGTTGAAATACATGGTACAATGGGAAAAACTTCAGCATCAACAAATAATACGCCACTCGTCTGACTTCCAGAAACTCCATTTGGTATCATTACAAACATGTTGCCTGTAAATCTTATTTTATGTTTTTTGTCATAGTCTCGTTATTTGAATATATTTTCACAGAAACGCATTATGCATGGTAGGAGCAACAATATGTACATGATTTGCATAATGTGGTACATGTATTTGTAGAAAGAATATTTAAATGATTACAATAATGGGGCCAAAGAAATAAGAATTGTCCTCAAAGTGAAAAGACCTGTTTACACTACATAGAAATCTCCGGGCTTTTTGAGACCCGTGTCACGCCCAGCTCTGAAAAATCCCCCTTTAAATAACAGATACATTAAATAACAGATACATGCCTGTTCAGGTTTTATTTCTTGAAATTCAAATCAACATGAATTACTTCACCAGGTAAAAGGAAAAACATCCAGGTGTCAATCATACCAAGCTCTGACGTCTGAGTTATGCGTAAAACAATGGTGAACAAAGCAATCAAAATCATGAAATGAGCCTCAAATTGCAATTTTGATTTCAAGGAAGATTTTATCACATACCAGGCTCTAATCTCACTTACGGGTTGAGCACAATCTGTCAGTGGTTGTAGGCATGTTACATGCTTTGTTTTGTTTTGATAATGAATGGAAACTACTTTGGCTGACCCAGTTCCCAAGTGTCACCTGGAGTTTTCATGTGTTTGTAAGTGGTGAAGAACTCTTGAATACAATGTAGATGCCGTGCTATATTTAGCACAAATTCATTCCATTGTGTTTGTCCTGGGATGATAATGTAGGAGTTCATTTTGGATATGGCGGCCAATGCCAAGAGTCGTTACACGCCAGTGCGGCATGAATCACAAAGAAAAACAATGGGTATGTAGGTCCAATTTGTTGCTAATTAACGTAATTACAGGTAGATTTGTGATAGGTATTAATAGATGATAGGATGATAGCCTGTCGTCCAGAGAAATTTGGGACCATACATTTATTGAAACTAATTTAGAAATTCTTTATGCCTTGAGTCATTGTTGAATTCATGACAATGTTCCGAAGTGGTCATGTGAGGACAGTCAGTGAGCACGTATCTCCTCTTCTGTTCATTCATGTGTACAAAACAGATACCCGAGCTAAAGTCCCTCTACTTGTTCAGTTTATCAGTAGCACTATAATATTATTGGAAATAAACAATTGGAAGAACATTTGAGGATGGAGTGTTGATATTGTTGAGAAGTTTGACTGAGTGGTTTATGGATGTCGGGATGGATGTAGAGTTTACCTTTTGTCTGTTTTAACTGAGTCTGACTGACACAGCCCTCGCTCACTCATACATCACGAGGTGCATGAAGGTCTTGTCCAGAGTCAAGATATACAGTCTGACAGTGTTGTATGGTCTTCTGTGGCAGGAATTTCATGGATCCGCGTGGCTGTTCTATGTATTGTACCAGATTGTGCTTGAATGGAAACAACAAAATGTGGATTGGGTTTGTGATGTTTGATCAATCCATTGACCTACATTTTAGATACCTGGTGATAATTGGGCTGGAATTATCAAATTCAAAGAGTTTATTGGAGTGGGTAGCATGTTGCATGTTTCTGCTACCATTGTACACTCTACCAGACATGCCAGATGATGCTTATGAGCTGTAGATGTTTGGGCCATGGTTAGAAAAAGGTGCTTAATATTCAGGCCACCGTATTTCTGTAAAATATGAACAGAAGAGGAGTTGTGCGTCAGTGTTTGTCTTACATTGACGTTTTTGCAAACTTGGAACAACATCTACATGGATAATGTCACATTGTGGAGACATCTCACAGTGATTCAGTCAGGGGCCTGTTTCATAAAGTGACTTTAAGCTAATGGTACCATTAATGTAATGCATTTTCCATTTGGTTATAAAGGTACCATAAGCTTAAAGTCACTTTCTGAAACAGGCCCCTGAACGTAAAACAAAAAAGCTGTGACTTATTTGCTGAAGCATTCAGTGTATAAGTTGAAAACCTTGCAATTATGGGTCAGTCTTACATGTACGTCGGTGAATCTATCATTGGAATGAAGGAATCCTTTAAAAAATGTCAATATAGAGTAAGCTTACATGTTCATGTCATGCCCTGCTTTGTCACTAGCAGCTAAACCTCTCACATATCACCAGTGCTGCTTCTCGCTTTGCAATTTAACTGTCAGAAAGTGGTTGTTGCATGATATTTGAAAATTTGACTTGACAAACTTGACATGACAGTAAGGTGATGATCACATGCTAGTGTCACAGATTCAACTGCCAGTTTTTCATTTTTGTTTGAGTGTTTAAAATGGACTTTAAAAATCTCCCTTTTCAATGCAAGAATCGCTTCTGACAGCATCATCTGTTATCTTTTTACAGTTGTAATATTCACAAGAATTGCCTGTTCTTCGTGTCATTATAATTTTCATGCTGACAGATTTGTCGTCCTCCTTTCAGGGTGTACAGATTGCTTGAACAAAACCCCGTATGCCTCCGTGATCGCCATGATCATGGTGTGCATCGGCGCGGGGGTATTCTGTGGGACGTTTTATGAAGCCATTCAGATCACTGCCCAGAGGGTTTTCTATGACATGCTTGAACTTGAAAGTCATGCTGAATGGTAAGTAAAGTACCCGGTAAAAGTCTTGTGAAAGCACTCAATGAAATGATGATCACATTTCAAATCATGCTGAATGCCTTCTGACGTTCACGTGGATTGTACGCTGAATTTATACCATTGCTCAATCTTGGAAGACAGTCTTCAACGAACTAACATTTCAATGCAATTTACTCATCACTGATAAAATGCAACTGTTTTTTCAGGCTTGGCTACCTGAAGATCATCGGTGTCATCATCGCTGTGGTGATGGTTGGACTGGCCATCATCTTCTTCATCTTTGGTTACCTAGCAACTGGAGCTACAAGAAAAAATGTTTACTCCGGTGCCAAGTGTATAATGGGTGGAAGAGTTTCAGCAGCCTTTGTAAGTACCGGGGTATTTGGATATGAAATCATGGATAGTTATTGACTCTTAATTGGAGATTGGGACTTAGGTAATGGTTTTAGCCTTGAAATTGAACCCTCAGCACGGACTTACTCATGTTGTCATCGAATATCCAAGTCCTGCATGTAGGCTGAAAGACGCTCCACCACGTGAGAGTTTTCTGGCTGAAGTTGGGAAATTCAGCATTGTTGGTTTCCTAAAGGCTTACGCCTTGACCACCATCACAAATGATTGCCCATACTTTTCAATGGTCAATTTGTCCATGGAGAGTCAACTTGCATGAGAAAGCTGTCATGTGGCGGAGTGCCTGTAGATGGGCACGGAGTCAAGGACGTGCTACATGTACTTTGTTGATTCACTGATTAAGTCATAAAAATTGGTTTCAGTAATGCTAAATTTGATACATTTATGATTTTTCAGTTCTTGGTGTTGGCATACCTGATGAACCTTTGTTGGACCGTATTGTCAGGCGTGTTGGTCATTCCAATCGTGGCATATTTGATGGTGATGTCCATTTGTGGGGAGGAAGTTTATGAGAAAATGTTTGAACGTCCACAGTATCAAGAAAATGTCAAATACTGCCTGAAATTGGCACAGTTTGGTGAGTTCACTCTGCTAAGTTCTACTTTATGAAGACCGATGTTGATTTTGAACTGGAATCCGGGATCCTTTGGGCTTGACATTTTTGTCGCATCAGTTCCTGTTGTCGGGGAAAGCTTAGGCCAACTGACCGTTTTTTGCCTCGAATCAAAACATTCTCTTTCTTCTTTCCAGGTGTCTATCACAACACGACAATATACCCAGGAACGAAAAATGAGTTTTGTGGGGAGGACATGAAAAACTTGTGTCGTTATGTAAGTTACCAGTACTATAAAGGAAACAAACGATTATTAAGTTGTAACTATACTAAATGTGACCTGATGTGGGAAAACCAGTCTTCAGGAGGAAATGGATAATGGTTACGCCACAAAGGCTGAAATCAAGCTGTTGCAGTAACAAAGAGGGGCTATTCTTCAGCAATGACCTGATGACCTAACAGGGTAGTCAGGGTCACTTGCTGGAGACTTGTGCCTGGTTTTCCTAGACTGGGTCACAAATTGTACATGTTTTATAAAGTCACTGACAAACTATTATAAATCAAGTTTGTGATTGTGAAGCTATTTGATGTCATCTGTTCTGTGTGTAATGTGAGATTCTCGACAGCCGGCAATGCTGCATGAGGTAACTTCTGGGCATTGCTTATCCTGGTTTGTGACTTTGACTCCTTGCAGTGGTGAGCCAATGCATTAGTATCCCATGTCAGAATCTCGTGTTATTTCGTTATAGATGGAGAATGCCGGACCCTGGTTCATCGTTGCATATGCTGGTGTCATTATCATGTGCCTTGGGTTGGTAAGTAAACATTTGAAGGAGAGACATTCCCCACTGCCATGCACCCATAACTCATCACCATGCACCATCTGCTAGCCCAGGGCAACAGGAGGCTTCAGTTCAGGTCACCTGACCTAAGGAATTCACATGCCCCATCTGGTTTTGGCAAAAATTCATTTGTCTCCCTTATGAGTTTCTGCCATGATATTCAAGATCCTGTTGGCCTTGGTAGACCACACCTCTGCTGATAACATCGTGGGAGATCTAGCCAGAAATAAATGTGAATGGGGATATCCCCTGAATGGAGCATTATTCAGTGCAGTCACAAGAAGGCAGAGCACAAATCTGAGGTAATCACTGATTACTGCTACCCTTTCTGTTATGCCCCCGCATTCTGGCCAGATCTCCATCCTCTGCTCCTAACTGCACTCACCTGATGGCTTCTGACCTGTAGTTGCTTATGGTTGTGTAAGGTTGCTGACTGAATCTCAGCTGAAGCATCTACCTCCTCATTGACAGTTCAGCTGATCATTCATGTCAGTGGCATTGCATTGGTATTGTAGTCACTGATTGGGGTCTGTTGAATTCCAGGATTGTCTCATCCACAAATACTGAGGACAAGTTGTCTGTTCGCTTATTTCCAGGTCCATTTTCTGCTCGCTCTAATGTCTAACTATAAGCAGCTCCAGAACCCTCGAGACCCAGGTGCTGTGGAACTTGAAGAGTACCCCTCAACAATTCTCACAACTTAAAAGGCAATTATGTTTTTTCTTTCAAAATTCTCGTCAAGCTGGACCTGGACCTTCGTATACCCATTTCTTCGTGCTACAGAATAGGCTAATCTATCCCTCAGGTTCTGAATTACTACTGTCTGTGAGATGTAACTGTAGGCCTACCATATGCAAATAAAAGTGAACATTTCTGTTAGAAAATGCCGAAGTTTTCTACGTTGATAAATTTTCAATAACCTTTCTCATTGTCGTGCTCTTTCAATTCCGTGCCATCCATTTCAAGTCGTTTGTGAATAGGCCTACCTTGTCTCTTTCCCTGCCCTGGGGGTGAAGTCTTTGTTATTTGTTTCCCATGGAAATTGTACCAATTTGCATGACCGAGATTAAAAAATCATGTACCATGTACTATTACTAACAAACAGCAAATGCTTGGGAATATCGGGTATTGGTTTCAGTGGCATAGGGTATTGTTGTCTCATTAACCCTTACCCTGCTCTTGCCGTAGATGCAAATTTCTTGCAGTGAAATCGTACAAAAAGACATGTGTTGTGCTTCCAAGCTTCTTCCCATTTGTAGGTCATACCTGGCTCAAGTCATAAATGGAGCCCCTGTTTTAACCATAGAAAGTCATCATTGTCTTCATTGCTTTGTTGTACCAGCATGGTTGTACTTTTGAAGGACGGGGCACAATTCTTTCTACATGTACACCTTAGGTCTTCACTGAAATTGAGGTGTGTGTGGATATGATTGTCGTCAGTACTCCCAGAAAGAAAAAGACAGTTATTATTGCAGCTAGGTGTTGTATGGATGATTGATTCGTCTAAGGCTAAGAATTCATTCACGCGAATTTCTAGCGGTACAATGCCGAAACCATTGTTTGTTTCCGCGGCATTGGTCATGAACAAAGGATGTCACATCGCACCGCTCGAAATTCGCGTGAATGGATTCTTTAGGCTTAGTTAACAACCCATCTCCCTCATGTAATTCATCTCTGATGTAAGTGTCTTGACCTCAGAGGACCTGATCAATTCTGATCAATTCTGATCACATCTCATGCTCTCAGTTTCCAGCTTTTCTGCTGGACAGGTGCGGCTGCATCACATTACATGGGTGGCTGACAGAGCCTCTTGACATGCTTGATGCTTACCTCTCGATTCATAATGACGGGGTTGTTGGCAGAATTCACTGTGCTTTCTTTTCCCAATCTATTGCTGTCTCGGCTGATCTGTCGTATTTACCAACTCAGCCCTGTAATCCTGAATACATGTATTCCTATGTCTATTTCAGACCAATTACTTGATCTGTTTGGCCACGAATTACACCAAGATCAAAATGTCGAAGGAATTGACAGAATACCGAAATGCCATTGATGGAGGATCTGTGGAGCTTGATAACATTATGGGAAACAAGAAAATGGGATATTGAGAGAACATTTGAAGAATGAATGCTTAAAACGTAGTGTTCTGTAACAAAATGAATGTTTTGTAAGGATGCAGTGATAATGACTTCATGACACAACTTTTTACCCATCTTGCCCTGACAAGCATTCCTATCACTCCTACCCTTGCTCAATCCACGTGAAGGGAGTATCGTCAATGGGCAAAGTGACTGAGTAGGCCATGTCAGTCATGATGATTTTTGCGTCAGCCATTAGAAACCTGTTACCCTGTTGTTGAAAAAGTCGCCTCAGTGGTCAAATTTTCCGGTGTCCATGTGCAATTTCCTGAGGCCACAGGAGATGTGAGTATGACAGAGACAGAACTATTCCTGCCATCAGATGTACCGTATATATTCTTCAATTCGTCCACTTTTCCTATTTTGCTAGACATTCCAGGATCACATAAGAGTTTTTCGTCCACCATAATCATTATTTTCAAACATTCCAACAATGTATATAGAATTCTTTGCCACTATTTCAACCTTTGTACCAGAATTCTTCTCAGTGATAAAAAAAACTACGTCCATTTTCAAGTACAATATAATAGCCCACCAGATTTTATCTTGGAACATATCAGAACTGGAATTCTATTTTCTGTATAAAAAGATACAGGAGCTTCATAAATTCATTCACCACTGTAACTCCCCCCCCCCCCCCCCCCCCGAACACTCAATGCTTGGTGGAAATGACATTAATTCCATCACATCTCATGCTCTCAGTTTCCAGCTTTTCTGCTGGACAGGCGCGGCTGCATCACATTACATGGGTGGCTGACAGAGCCTCTTGACATGCTTGATGATGCTTACCTCTCGATTCATAATGACGGGGTTGTTGGCAGAATTCACTGTGCTTTCTTTTCCCAATCTATTGCTGTCTCGGCTGATCTGTCGTATTTACCAACTCAGCCCCTGTAATCCTGAATATTCCTATGTCTATTTCAGACCAATTACTTGATCTGTTTGGCCACGAATTACACCAAGATCAAAATGTCGAAGGAATTGACAGAATACCGAAATGCCATTGATGGAGGATCTGTGGAGCTTGATAACATTATGGGAAACAAGAAAATGGGATATTGAGAGGACATTTGAAGAATGAATGCTTAAAACGTAGTGTTCTGTAACAAAATGAATGTTTTGTAAGGATGCAGTAATAATGACTTCATGACACAGCTTTTTACCCATCTTGCCCTGACAAGCATTCCTATCACTCCTACCCTTGCTCAATCCACGTGACGGGAGTATCGTCAATGGGCAAAGTGACTGTAGGCCATGTCATGATGATTTTTGCGTCAGCCATTAGAAACCTGTTACCCTGTTGTTGAAAAAGTCACCTCAGTGGTCAAATTTTCCGGTGTCCATGTGCAATTTCCTGAGGCCACAGGAGATGTGAGTATGACAGACAGAACTATTCCTGCCATCAGATGTACCGTATATATTCTTCAATTCGTCCACTTTTCCTATTTTGCTAGACATTCCAGGATCACATAAGAGTTTTTCGTCCACCATAATCGTTATTTTCAAACATTCCAACAATGTACATAGAATTCTTTGCCACTATTTCAACCTTTGTACCAGAGTTCTTCTCAGTGATAAAAAAACTACGTCCATTTTCAAGTACAATATAATAGCCGACCAGATTTTATCTTGGAACATATCAGAACTGGAATTCTATTTTCTGTATAAAAAGATACAGGAGCTTCATAAATTCATTCACCACTGTAACTTTTAATTGCTTTTTGAAGTGGTCTTTAAATTCTCTCCATTTGAGATCTTTTGTACTTGTTGATGTTTTCCTTTTGAATAAACAAGAATTCAGGGAAAATGCTGCCTAACTATCATCAGATATCAAATCATGACATATGTAGTAGGATTTGTCTTATTCTTACTGTGCTGAATGAGTAAGTGAAGAAATGCTTTGTAAATAGGATGAATATGAATGATGAAATACATTAGATGTAACTGGCCTGCAGCGGTTAAGGCTTTAAAATGTTTGATCCATATTCATAATGGGTGGCTTATTTAGTTCGAGCTGTTTTATCAAGAGAATATTATCCCAGTTGGAATCATGCATGAGTTGTGGGGAACCGTCCCATTTTGATTAGATATCCCATTTCCCCCTTGAATATGTTACATGAATGAAACATGACTGATGGGATGTAGCACAGATAGATTCGTCAGGAATAATAAAAAACTGAGGTCCAGAAATGTTTTGTTATTTCCGCAGTAGAAAGAGCATGCCTTGTTAAATTTCTGCATTGCTCAGTTCACAGGTCAATATACTGATATTGCCAAAGTGAAACACTTCTCATTAGCATCTTCAAGGGGACAAAATGTAGTTATACTACTTTTATACATTTCTTATTCTTTGCCGTCAAACGCTGCTATCGTAGAGTTTTGTGTAATTGTGTCATATTTTGAAATCTTTTATACTTCGTATTGTCTATTTATACAGATATCTGTCAGTGTAATGATTGCTCTTTGTCTGTATATATTTTGTGAGATAATGCACTGCAGATGTAGCTTGTTTATATAGTGTAGTTGATGTCTATTGTATCCTAAGTTGCTGAGGAATATAGATAATATCATCTATGTACAGTTGTGGATTGTGGAATACTCAGTGTTGTCAGTTTTCTTCACGTCGTCTTTCCTGTGTGAGGGGGGACAGCATGTGTATGACTGTGTGTCCAGATTCAAGGCAGCAAACAAAAAGAATCTTATTGGAGGCAGTTTTCCTCCAAAAAGCTAAAAAAGATTGTGGCCTACATGTAGTTCTGTGGTTTCAAAGAATGCAGAGTTGTAATTCTCATGTTCAGATCATGGGCACAGTCATTATTCAAGCACTATATGACTGCTCATTGTTAGCCAGTTTTTTCTCGTAGCCCTTGTCATTCAGTCATGGTCCAGTATTGTACACTGTATGCATCCATTATAACCAAGGTGTTCAATAAATAACTTTTGTACCGGTACATGTATATTTCAATTATAGCTTCTTGTTCTCTGAATAAGGTTGAACCTCTAAATGCGGATAACTTATAGACAAATCCCAAATTGACGTAAACGGGAAAGATCTGCGCACTTCCGCCGAAATAGCAACAAGAACCTCGATCTGAAACTGAATGACGTGACGCAGAGAACTCCACGACAGTGACTTGGACGACGTTACGTCAGACCATTGCTGAATCACGGATTGCGTCACGTCAGCTGGTTTCAGATCGAGGTTCTTGTTGCTATTTCGGCGGAAGTGCGCAGAACTTGGAATTTGGGATTTGTCTATTGGACTTGACAAATGGTGCAAGATTACTTGGTAGACTGATGTCCCAAGCGGAAAGATACTTCAGAGCTGTGAAAGCTTGAGCCCCACTTCAAGTTACCGGTAGTGATATCATTGCTGTCATGGGTGTCAGGGTAACCCATTCAAATGGTCAGTAGAAAAAAGCCTTGTTCATCATGTTCACTGTGCCTTTCAGCACCCTTCCTAAAAAAACAAGGCAAATTCTGCTCACAGAACACCATAAGAGAAGCCATGTTTAATCTGAGAATACCATGATTTATTTCTCTACACATATGTTCCCTGTTCAATTTCTTTAAAAACATCTACACTACACAGTGCAATACAAACAAGACTTGTAGATACACCATTCACTGGATTAAAGGAGCACGGTATTGCCACTTTTTCTCGACAGCCGGCGCCAGCGCGCCACTCTCCCAGACAGGGACTAACTACGCTGTTGGCGAATTGACCCATTTACTACATACATTTTGTAATGCATTTTCGTAGTTCGTCTTACTGCCGCTAGGTGGCTCCCTCTACGTCAGCAGTCAAATATAGTGCTCCTTTAAGCTTGAAGCAGTGACAAGCCAGAAAAACTTGTTTACACAGTTTCACTGTTTGACACTCATTGTGAAGAAGACTTGGAGTCCATCTTTCATAGTCAATTTCAATGAGCACAATAAAAGAGTGTCTGCAGATTGATTGAATGAACCCTGCCTTGGCTCATATCACCTTACATGTCACTTGCCTCTAACTCGTCAAACTCAAAACGGCCCCTACTCATTTCTGTTCCATAAGTACAGTTGCCATGTTAGCACACATTTTATTAAGGGAATTCCATCAAACAAGTCCTTCCTCTGATGATCCTGAAGTGACACTGACGAAAGTCCAGTCAGCTCCTGCGAGATTTTGGGAAACAAACGGCAAGTTCTCCATCGCCGAAGAGGTACCACGGCTCTATGGCATGAGAATAGATGTTGGACAATACAACCAGGTATTCGCAGAGGGCAAACAAACTGTAAACTAAAAAAAGATATATCATTGAATAAACACTTAACTGTAAATGTACGGTACATGAAGTGTACCGGTTTGGTACTGTCATTTTCTGAGGATTGAGTAAACCTTTTTGTCCTGGCATGCCTTTGATCCATGACCAAATCGAAACCATCTTCCCTGACGAGGGTTCAACTCGCTCTCGTCGCGCCCTTGCTCATGCCATGGAGTTGAATGGCAAAGTGACATTTATGCCTCCCTTGATATGTAATGATCAATGACCTTGATGCAGCCTAGCAAGGAACCAGCTTACGGTACATAAACGTATGAGTAACAGTACTGGTACTTACTGCCAGGTTCACAGTATGTGTTGTGCCTGATGAACAGGTAAACTGCCAAAGCAAAAATTGAGGCATTGAAGATGAAAGTGTTCCGTTTGCAGATGTACACTTTGAGCAGCTGAAAATCAATGAAGAAGTTTAGACCACAAGACTCAAATTGGCTAAATTACTGAACATGCATCTTTTCTAAAGACCAATACCTACCTTACCGCTGAGTGGTTGCCAATCATGTGACCATCTGATCACAATCAGATTAGACTAGTTCCTTGTCGTTCCGCTACGTGGCGCTACGCTACTACACTATAACGACAAGCACGGACCACCATCTTTTGTTCAATTAGTCGGAATTCCGCCTAATTCGTTTTTCCACATCTGCGCAGATTTCTGCGCAGGTTCTATGCGTGGAGACGCTTTTTATGCGTGGAGAGTGGAAATTGTTCTAAATATAGCCTGGAACACGTGCATTTTGACGGTTGAACTACATGCATGACATGAACTGACCACTGACGTGACAGCAGCTGGATTATTTATGTTCGACTGTCACTGGGGTTGGAAACTGGTAAGTTTACGAGGGAGGAGGCATGAGTTTTTTCATGGTATGTTGAGAGTCCTTTGTTTTTTCGTCTCGTTTTTGTGAGGGCAGATAAACTCTGCAGTGCAGCACTGCACTTGTCATGAAGTGGCTGCCGTGGTGGTAGCCCTAGGCCTTGTTTGCATCCATCACATGCCTCCCCCACTCTGGCGGGTAGTCCTCCTGCTGGAGTAAGAAAATTTCTGCGGAACAATAAGCAGGATGGTTTATTGAAAGCGAGACAGTGCTGGGAAATACCCCGAGGAGTGCTAAAAATAGAATGTTCTACGTCATCAAGATGGTTCAAAATGGCGCCCCCTTCCTGTCTTTATATTTTCAGCCATCTATAAAGACAGGGTACCAGTCTACAATCAGATGAAGGAGCATGTGAATCAAAGCACATGCGATGAAAACCTTGAAACAGTTCTCATGGATAGCTGGAAAGAAAGAAGCATGACTAAGAGAGTGAAGAGAACAATTCCAAAACAGAACAGCCCAGAGAAAACCATCCTGTTGAAATTCTGCAACTGTAGCAATCAGAACTACGTAGATATGCAGATTCGCATACTGCGCATTATCATTGCATAGTGGTTGATTCTGTCCTTCTGTACAAACAATTTGTTTGTTTATCTCTCTGGGATTCGTCCATGTGGTAGGTATTGATTAACGGCAGGATGCAATTCATTCGTCTATTGGGGATGACAATCTCGGGTCAACAAAACTTTTTCCAAATATTTTCATAAGACGGTGGTCGGTATATCCCTTGACTACTCACAGTAATTTTCTGTTGAAGATACGTATGTCAGTCCTGCCAATCCAGTGAACTCAACAAAAGCTAACAAGGTCGAAATCTTAAGGAGTGCATGGTATAACTTTTGTTGATACACAGCAAAGTTTTCTGCGAAGTACTTGTAGATTGTATAATTTGTAAGGTAGAGTGTCCAGATCATAGATGCGATGCAGCATCTCCATATATATCGCTGGGGGATGAATCCTCCGATAGACGCACTGATTGAAGGGAGATAATTTGCTACCTGAAACGGAACAGAATTAATGAATTCATCACACACACAGGGCCTAGGCCTACATACTACTGTACTTGTGGAGTGTTTTAGCTCTCGGCCGAAAAATCACTGACAACACCAAACTGAACAACACCTCGTGACTGATCTCTTGCTGCATCGCTCGCTTGAATTTTTGCCAGGCACAGCACTGCAGCAGGGCCGACAGCCCACTCCATTATTGACCATTTCCCCACCAACTCTGTCCCTACCCCTAGGCCTAACCCTATCCTAATCCTAACAAACAATGACTCCATAACAATAACTGTGATGGGGGATTATGCAATTAGCCAAAGTTTCCATTCACAGGCCTTACCCTACAATGGGTGTACGTCGCCTCCTTGAAATTGTACAGCAGACTGAGTACAACACACGAGATAAAACCGGCAGCTGGAATAGAGCTCACTACCACACTTAGTGTCCGGAATGACACCGAAAAAAAGGTGGTAGACTCTCTGTTTGGTTCTTTATTATTCATTTTTGCCGGTATCTTGTTGATAAAAAGAACAGTGTCAGAATAAAAGGCACATAATTAGACATGAAAACAGCAACAAACTCAAGTTTTTCGACGGAAGTTGGCTGCTGCTTGCATGCCATGCATGCTGGAGTGTGGCATTCTGGGATAAGCCAGATCATAACTTCCGGTTTTTTTCCGATTTTGCGTTTGCATTGTCGAGGCACATTTTGGCCAATTAAAAATTTCCTGTACGTATATTTTCATTTTTTTCTGATCCTAACAAACGATATAACAACGTAGATTCAAAATATTTTGCATTGTTTGGTATAAGGTGTGCATGAATAGACAAATCAGTCGTTTTTCATAGGCGGCCCGACACGACATCCGTGGCGTGGTGTAACAGTTGAAGTTGTCCCCGCGAAAAACGTCCTCTTCTAATGATTCCAGGAGGGATTTAGCGGTGCAGCCATATGTGCTGTACAAACCAGTCGTCAGAGATGGATCATTGGATTGATAGTTTCCTGGGGTGGGATCTGGGGAGTTGTTTGTTATCAAATTATTGACGATGTTCGAGGTTACTGACAATGTTTCGGGGGTCGAATAACACACGGGGGACGGTTACTAACAACACACGTAGAGCTTCCGAATCGGAAGCTCTACGTGTGTTGTCAGTAACCGTGATCGGAAGCTCTACGTGTGTTGTCAGTAACCGTGTGTTATTCGACCCCCGAACATTGTCAGTAACCTCGAACATGGTCAATAATTTGACAACTCCTCCCCAGATCCCCGTGGCTACACTCAGGCTGTCAGTGGCGCATCTGACAACATATGATGGCTGCGGTCATTGGTGTACTGTCAAAATCAATCATTCAGTGGTTCATGGTCATTCATTCATATGCTTATTAATTTCAGAGATCGACACCAGTTATTCGACATCAGTTCGCTATCTCCAGTATTCCTGATGCAGTAGAATGGATTTCATGTGATTGGATATTGAAGACTGAAGAATGGCTGCTGGACAGGACAAGAAAGACTTGGAGAAATTTACCAAATTTCTCATGTACAAGAGTGTCCAAATAATAGTCCAATCACGACTTGGATACAAGGTCAAAACAGAATCAAAGCCATTTTCAACGGGATCAGATTGGGTAAGATTCAATGAAAAATTAGACCTAATCCTTAAAACACTGATAATGTATTAAGACGTCCCTGACTTTTTGAAATGGAAAACATTGTGATTTGGATGTTTGATATTGATATTATATATAGTGCAAATTCGGAAGTTACATTCATAATCAAGACAGGGCATCGTTGCTATTAAACGCTTCTGATCGAGACACAGGTAACACGTCATTCAGATTTTTCTTATTATTTGTTTTCAGTTCAACTTGGCGATTCGAGATATTCCTGACGTCACTGGTGAAACAAAGAGGGCACTTGCATCACAGCTCATATCTACTTCCCAGTCACTATGCATTGAGATCTCACTAAAAACTGCAGAAGGCGACACCATGGTGTTAGAAATGTGGTCCTTGGGCATGAATGAACAGTGTGACCCAAGTGTCAAAGTTAGTTACATGGTCTACAACAGAATGGGTTTGCTGTTGAAGTCGCTCTTTTGTGTCACCCGAGTCACCCCTGCCTACAGACTATCTCGACAGCAAGGACCTGAAAATTATGTGATATGCTACCGCATATATCTAGGAGAACCACAAGTTTATAACTTAGGTGGTGGCTACAACACAACCAAAGTCGGCGCCATACCAACTCCTGTTGGAACAATTTCATTGAATGTTTCATATCGGACAAAATTGCTTATATCACCACAGCACAGCTGTAGAGACTTGAGCATAGAATTGAAAGAGAATCATTTTCAGAAGGAGAGTCCAAAGAAAATGACACCAGCAAAACCTTGTCAATTTCATCACCAGAGATCAAGAAGGTATGGTGAGGGAGAACGTGAAACACTTCGGGAGGTGTAAGTGCAGAGATCATCAAATTATTGCTGCATCTAGTATTCCAAATCATTCGGGTGTCAATATGTTTTGTGGTTTGCTTTTGGTGTGCTTTTGGTATTGGATGTCATTGACGCTCAGTTACTAACACTAGTAGTGTGATAAATTAATAAGTAAAATCAAAAATTCATCTCTTTCTTATGAATTTGTGGTAAAATGTAAAAGAAATCAGTATCTTTCTCCTGTATCAGTTTGCCTGAACCAGCTTTGTTGCTTCATTCTGGCAGACTTGATATTGCCTGAGGTTATAATATTGGGGTTTTTTCACTCTGCACTATAACCTTCCAATCACACTATTCACAGTCCTATCGTAACCTCTTTTTAAGGAGTTTGAAATTTTTATCTGTCCTTGATGCAATGTAACCCACATTTCAGAGTAAGTCTGTGTTTATTGTAATCACTGATCCTCCTCACCAGTAGACTCCCATGAGAGATTTCAGCCATATTTTTGTTTTGTCTTTATATTAAAAGTAAAAGTAAATGGACAGTTTTAATCCAAGTGCTAGGACTAGGAGGTGGAGTATGTGTATGATGCTTTTCGTAGAGCCAGTTCACAGTTCGGCATGGCAGCAAGCTATTAGTATCCTGTAGCATGCATGTGACATTTTAAATGTTGAGTAGCTGAGTAGACAGGGTTGCTGAACTGAAAAGGAGCTCGTTCTGATATGTGTATACCTTCCATTTCCAGAGCCAGTTATGGTGACATAGAACATTTTGTTGGATCGGCAGACTCCCAGGATATGTGTGCTATATCATTCTCTGCCAGCCCACCAGATCCTTTGCTACACCCAAGCTACCCTATTAATCAGAGTAAAAGTGGACCAGGACGACTGCATCGGCCAGCCTCAGAGGATACCATACATGAGCATGAAGAACAGCGACCGATCTCGTAAGTCAGTTGTGTCAGTATGATGAGTGTGAAGGTGTAATCAGCCGAGAAAAAATTGAAGTTCGCAGGTATTGCACCAAACACAGGTTCAGTCAGACATGTACGATGTCTATGAAATAACAGGTTTGTAAGGTGAAAGACATAGCTTCCTACCAGACTCGAACCCACGGACCCTTGCGTATTAAAGGCATCAATCGCCAGCACTCGGGGGCAGCTCGCCTTAACCACTATACCGGGTACGTATTTGGTGCTCAGCTCAGTTCTCCCCTTTTCATGTTTTTTTCAGAATGCCTGAGAGACAGATAAGTTTCTCTCAGGGCCAGAAACTAGGTGCATTTGCTCCAACGAAGACAGGTTTCCAGAAAATCAGTTCTGCCCAGGACGAGGATCTTCCGTTTGCTAACCTTTATAAGTATCAGAATGGTCGGGCAGTGGAGAGCCCAACTAAGAGGTCACAGGGGTCAAAGAAGAGTGATAGCAGCGAGAACGACAACATTGAGAACATGGAGTGTGGTGGTTCCACAAGCAGCAGTCAAGCGTCAGCACCGGATGATTTTGTAATGGTGGAGTTGGTTAGTTATTTCCTTTAGGCCATTCTTTTTTTATTTGTTGTTTAGCGGATTTTTTTCCAGTAAACTCAAGACAGGAGACAGGAAAAAAAATAAAAATAAAAGTCCAATCTTTCTGATGGATTTATATTTTTTGTTTTAGCAAGCCTTTATCCAGTGAAACCAAGACATTTAGACAGGTGGAAATAAAACAACTCAAATATCATGATTGCTGTCGATGTCGCCGATCTGCCCGGCCGACGAAAGCGGCAAATGTTCGAAAATATCCCCACAACAGCACTGGACGGGACCTCACCAAATGTTTTTAATAGAGTGCTCACACCTCGATGAAGAATGATTTTGAAAAAACATTGAAAGGTTGAAAAACAGGACCGGCAGAAATAAAAAAGATGTTTTTTTTCAATTTTATTTTTTTTCCAAATTGCCAAAATCTAACTACGGCGGGTCCGCTAAACAACAAATAAAAAAAGAATGGTCTTATTCATTATTACACAACATAATGTTTGTGACCAGCGGAACTCATTGGTAGACCAATGTCTCCTGTGTTTGAAGTCCTGAGCGGAGTCAGCAATCAATTCCACAATATGCTTGATCTCTCTCTGCCTCGTAGAGACAACAAACAATGAAACCACCATTTGTGAGCTGCCAACGATTTTATGATGTTTTTAATTTCCAGAAAACACCCTTTGCTGGTCATGAAGGGGCTACAGATTTGGGTAAATTTTACCGCGAGTGCCAGGGAGCACCAGGGCTGACCATGTTTGAAGAAGAACCGACTGTTGCTGAGACATTGGAGGCAATAACGGACCAACTGGCAGTGTTCGAAGCAAATATGAAAGATTTTGATGATTTTGTGGAAGGTCTACAGACAGTCGAATGATGATATAGCGGTAGTTCAGTTATTGATGATAACTGATTAACAGGCAGTCCTCCCAAGTGAAAGACACCTTCACTTCTTGGCATCACGATTGGACGGTTCATCTGACTTTATCAAGTTTTCTGATCACTGTGATGGACACCGTGTAGTCACTGCACTTGTGAGAGGCACTCAGATTGGAATCCTCAAAAATTACGCCAAAGATAATTCTCTTCACAAAATGCCAGTGATTGTATTCATGATGTGTGGGAAATCGATCACCCCATTCTGTGTGTTTTGAGTGGCCGCAACTATGTATTTTGAGTAGATTTTAGTATGTTGGCAGTATGAAGTCTGTTCTCTGAATGCTTCAACAGGTATATTGTTGAGTGTGGTAAACAGTATGGACCATTGTGTGAAGGTCTGATCTAAAATATCCTCAGTGTTCCTCTGAAAAATGTAGTAATTACCCAATAACTATTCATAATTGAGAGAAACTGGTCAGCCTCAGTGTACTGATGAATCCAGCAGTCCTCAAGACATTTTGACATCATGTTTCTTGCATACCATTTTGATGATACCATAAGGCAGTGAAATACGTAGCTTACTTATGTGTCATCTTGCATATTTCTCATAGTGTAATACATATGTTGTTCTGAACCTCTCATTGAATCTTTCTTGTTTTTGAGTCAGTATCTTACTTCGTAACTTTACTGAATCAGGTTGGTAAGTGTGGATAAATTGGTGTCATAAACTACCATGTAAATATTGACTGTGACGTACACATTCAACCAACTTTTGTACATAAGATGTTAATTGAAATGTGTCGTTGGAAGTACCGGTAAAGTAAAATAAATGTGTTCATCAAATGTACCATGGATTTGAACTATTCTTCACTAATTAGCAGCAGCACCATTTCTGGCAGTAAGGCAGGATTTTACTTTGTTTGAGTGTCATTTATCACTATCAGCATAAATATAATTTATGCTATCAGCAATGACGTGGAAAGTAATTGCACATCGTTTCCATTACCATTGGTGGATCCTTGGAGGAATTATGCTGTCAGTATATATATCCAAGATGGATCAAAAAATTGTTCTTGGCATGACCCTGAAGTTGAGCTTCGGACAATTTGGAATTTTTATTTACGTCCGACATTTTGATAGGCTTAGATGACAAACAAGTGACGTTCGTGCTCGAATTGTAAGCCAACCTGCTTTACACCTCACAATCACAGTTGTGAGATGAGATAGGTTTGGCATTGCCAAGTTACATCCAGAAGTACTCCGTCAGCTGCTGCCACCTACCGCCTAATGTTGACACTATCGTCTGGTGCATCTTACACGCATGTGCCGATGAGGCTGGAGAGTTTGTTGGTGTGTTGGAGATTGGACTCGATCACCACCGTCAGCTGCTGCCACCTAGCGCCAAGCAATCACAGCATGGTAAGGCGGGAGAGTTTGTCCGCGTGTTGGAGATTGAATTGGGTGCGGGAGGGAGAATTTAGAACAACACAGCTAAAAAAGTAATATTTCGATTATAACTACATGAACTACAAGTTCTTTTCACAAATTAAACCCCTGCTACATTAGGATATCATACTTTCTGTTATCATGCTGAATTTCAAGGCAAAACAATGCTTCGAAGTTGACTTTGTGGAGCCGCACAACACAATCCGGCTGACGGACGCGTTTGATTGACAGAAAATTTCTATTGAGGTTACAAATGGGCGTCGCCATTTTTAAATCCCACTGCATCTCTCAAGAAATGAAGTTGTGAAGCGCGTTCATTGCAACTTTTTCGTTATTGTTGCGGATGTGTTTGACACTTTGGGCCGCAGGGGAAGGCGACATCTCCGCCCGTATCATCGATGTATCGAAAAACCCGCGAAAAGTTCACAAACCGCAGTGAAATCGCCGTCCTCGTGGCGAGGTAGGCTAACTGAAACTGAACTGTGTCACACACCATGCACACTGTCAGTGTCACACGTGCATGCACAATGACAAGCCATAACAATGCATGATGGCGCAAAATTTTGACATGTTTGAGGATTCTACATCATCCACCCAATCTTTCTTGGATGAAGAGCTGGACTTTTACACCGATCTGGCGTTGAATGAGACCCAAAGATGGATTGAGGTAGGTTGTCGAAAATTAGGTAGGCCTGCGTAGCGGGGTTTTGGCGGTTTTTTGCACACTTCACACATCATCATGCCGTCACGCCACGGGGCTCATGGTCAACCGCCACAACCGGCGACGCAGCCTGCCTGCAGTATGTAGGCCTAGCCTAGGCCTGCGCCTACAGGTTGTCTCCAAATAAATGCCACCTCTGAAAGATTTAGCATCCAGATCCAATCCGTTATTCAACCTCCCAAGGCAGGCATAGGCCTATGCACCTGACTCTGACCAAGTTAGTAGGCCTAGGCCTACCTAGGCCTGCCTAGGTCGCCTAGGCCTAGGCCCCCTAACTTCCCGGGTTGATTAAAAATGTCAAATGGTTTTGATTTGGGGAATGTCCTTCATGAGCAAAGGAGTCTTGAATAGAATCATGAATTTCACCCCGGGAATTTCACCTAGGCCTACCTCCAATCTGCCAATTCAGCAGCGAACTTGGGTGTCTGTAGCAATCATGTGTCATCCTGAAGTGTTCTCTTAGTGAGGTTTTCATTAACCTATCATTTGCAGCTGATCCTCACCACAGTGATTACAGTGATTACAGATGTCAAATAGCAATAATGTAGGGGCTGCTCTTGTCCTTTATAAAGCGGAGATGTGTCTTCTTGTTGGGTGTCTTCCAATAAGAGCTGTCGTCTTAGAGGGGTTTGATTGATTCGTGTACAACTTGCCAAACTTTTGAAGAACTCCTCCTAACATGCCCAACTCCACAAGGTTACACTTGAATGCTTGAGCAAATATGCAACTTTAAAGAGCACTTCAGGTTCTCCTGTATTTAAATGGAAGCAGTTGTTGGGCATGTTTTGTCAATATGTTGAAAATCATTGTTACATTTTTGATACGTTGTATATTCTACTACATTACTGGTATTCTTGTCACAAAATTAGAATGTCCTCTTAAAATGTGCAGTGTCCAATCGACCTTAAAAATGGTTTTAAAATCTTTGGCTTTATCTGTATTAGCAGATGCTGATTTCCCACTGGGCAATAGATAAGGCCTTTTTATGTCATGATTGTGTGTCACCTTTAATATATTAGATCAATGATCACCTATTGATCTAGCATTAAAGGTGGATTTTAGCTAGTGTCAAAGCAATGGACAGCAATTCAGTCAATATACCAAATGCATTCCATGAATGCCTAATCATGGAATTAATAAACTCCTGATGCACCCCTAGAAATTCTCGCTGCATAATTACCATTAGGGCTGTCAATTCTGTGTCCTTACAAACTGAACGGTTCTTGGCATCATTGCCATTATTGAGCACAGATCTGACAAATATATTCTGTATGCCATTGCCAGAGGTAAGGCAAGAAATATGAACTTGTCTTGTCACAGAGCAATGTAAACTGGTTGTTTTATCTTTGCATAATTCTGTCTTCAGGCCATGGGGATCAGTCATATGCCAGCGAAATGTTAAGTATCGAAAATTCTGTTTTTGGTCTTGGTCTTCGTCTATTTGCAAATTTCTCTTGAAAAATATGTCTGGTTTCTCTTCTGCTTCAGTGTGTAACAAGAAATTCCCATACCGTGATGACATTCGTCAATCTTTAGAGGATGGTGCCCTTTTATGCACGTAAGTTTACCTAAAAGCTGCTTTTATTTCTGATGCACTTCAACAATGCAAATTTCATTCCATGTCCATTGAAGCCAAGTCGGCCTGATTGGAACAGATGCCATGGTGCCCAATTCTTCCTTCTCTCTGCAGCTTGTTGGATGTCCTCGACCCCGGGTCCTGCAAAGATGCCGCTCATCATCACCATGGTTACTCTTCTAACAAGGTTAGTTAGTATCTTTGTTTCTTTCCCATCTGAAGGCCTGAGATCAGGCCTGAAAGACAGATATTTTTAGTTCTGGAAAATGATTGTAGATGTCTCTACCGTACTTGAGTGGTGAAGACATACATATACAGTGTGTCCATGAATATCAAGTTATTCGAGCATACCGGTATTTCAGTTTACTGAAATAACGTACATGGAGCCTAACAGAAGAATGGATAGACGATTGTGAATTTTGTTGTCTTTATCGTATGAAAAGGAAATAAATAATCAAAAGTTGTTTTTCATTTCTTTCAAAACCATAAACTTGAGTTTGTTGTAATGTATTGTGAAGCCGGGAATAATGGGTCCCTGAACAATACGTCTGGGTCATTTTCCAGAAACCTTGAGATGCCTCGACCATAACTCCTCGCTCTACTTCGTCTCACCTGACCCTAATGATCTATACCATTATCTTATGCACAGGTAGGCATGCCGACTACCTACACTTCACCTCACCCAAACTGATCTCTCGTCCCCTGTACAATATCAGATTCATTGCACACATTATTTGTGCCAGTTTAGCTTGGAACCAAGTGAAGAAGCACAGCCTCCAACTCATCACACTCTGAAAGCTAGACAGGCTTGGGTTTTCTTACTCCCTGGTTGTACGCAGGGACTGAGGGGTGATCTAAATGATTACTTTCGAAAATTCAGAATTATCCTGGATTATCTTTTCATGCACGTTAGAGAAAGGTAAGTAACAATCCATGTCAGCAGGTCATTTTTCGATCCTCCACATGAGTTTCCTCCGTGAATTTGACACTCAATGGGAAAGCCATAAGTTGAAGCCATACGGCTTTCGCTTTGACCAGTGACACAGATGCCTTGCCCAATATTTTCTTCAACTGAGTTTCCCATAGAAAGCCAATTTGCACAAGAAAACTCTCATATGGAGCAGTGGCTTCAGAGTAGGCCTACTGGTACTCTGCATTTAACCCTCTCACGACTGGTGCTGACTTTAGTTCCCAAATTCTAACGAATGAGGGATATGGGCAGTTTCTTCGGGAGTTACTGGTGATTGTTGAACGTTTAAGACATGAGTGGTTAATGAATGAGGTCACAGTATTTTTTATGTGGGAAAAAGGAGGTATAATTACTAAAAAGTGTAGACTTCTACGATGCCTAAAAGCATACTGTTTGGGACTGACAGATGACATTTTCATCTGATAGAGTCATCAATTTCATTCTGCTCTCCAGACTACTCTTACAACATTGAGGTGAAGGTAAAAAGTATCCAAGTCTTGCAGTTGGTGTTGTCAGTTTGGCCACCCACTACTCTGAAACAGAGAAAAAGGTATTAGCAGGGTTTCGGCTGCATTTTGGTTATGAATGCATTCAAGAATAGCATCTTTAAGATGCTGAAAAGAAGTTTTGGCCAGGGGGTCCTAAAATGGCTGCCATTTGTGAGAGACAGATTTGTGTGTTTGTGCTTGGAGAAATTTTATTCCTCCAAGGTTTGTGTGAATGTCAGGCATGATAAAACTTCTCCTGTGCAACCATTGGACTGATGAAAATTCAGTAGGCCTACTGATACCTGTAAATGGCCTGTATTTATTCCAAAATAGAAAAGAATAAGATTTTCAGCAGCTTTTGTGAAATTAACAGTTGCTGGAGATCAGGGCAGGCTGACTGCATAGGAAGTCCGACCAGCTCTCAGTCCCAAGTACTGTGCTGACCAGCATCCTGAGAATCTCAGGTCATTTACGGTCGTACCTCCCTCCCTAGCGCGAGAAGAGGAGCCAGTTATGAAGACCCTGGGTGCAAGGATGGCTGACCAGCTGTCCCATGGTCTCATGATGACCAATTTGTTGAAGATCAAGCCCTTCGCACTCCACACATGGGTAAATATTAAAAAGAGGACCAGGTGTGAAAAAGAAAATGTTGAGTTATTGGGATAAAAAAACTGTGTCACAGGAACCACAGAATGTCATTATCCTTGTACGGTACGGTACACGCACTATAGATACAGGGCATGTGGCTCTGAAAAACAGAGAGACCACTGTGTCACAGTGACCATATAAAAGAGTGTCAATGAATATAAATGTGACACATTTTTCTATGGTTTTAATGTAGTGGTGACACATTATTCAATGACCATAGAATAATGTGTCCAAGTTATAATGAGTTTGTGACACATTATTCTATGGTTACCAGGATGAGTTATGGTCACTGATATGATATGGGAATGGGGACTGTCACAGCGGCCAAAGAATGATCTGAATGAGTACAAAAATGTGACACATTATTCTTTGGTTATTGGTTATGGTCACTGGTATAAGAAGAGAATATGACCTTAGAATATGTGTAAGGTTAATTAGAGGCTGACCTTGGTTAGGAATGATGAAGTGTGTCAGTGACCTGACAAGAATGTTAAATGTTTCATAGGTAGGATCATTCCAATCATATGAAAGGAGGAGAGACCATCATTACCTTGCCAATTCCTTCAGTTTTCATCTCACTTACCTGGCCATGGCCATACCCTCTTCTTTTTGAAATCTGTCAGCCTTGTTTACCAGTAAGCTACTTCTTCCATCTTGTGTGCTGTGTTTTCCTTATCTTCAGGCTTTTTATTGGCAATCTTGGCATCAGTCTCTTGTTATGATGTGCTAAGCTTGGTTTCTGTGCTAAAACAACTGGCTGCGTTGTGCTGACAATGTAAGTTATGGGTAATGAGGAATTTTTTTAACCTGGCTTTCATCCACTTTGAGTCAACAGTGAGTGCATTTGTACCCCTTCTTTCACTCTAACAGGATGATGGTTCTATTTTGTGACATCTTCAGGGAAATTATCATGAGTGCCTTCTCTCTAGGACAAAAAATGAGCCACACAAGTTAGCTCCTGTACCACCATAGTAAATAACTGGCACTTAATTGTTACATATGCACATCATCAGTACTGTTATTTCACAAGTTCAATATCATTTCATGATTTAATTTCATCGGTATTTTGAATGCTGCTATTGGGGGCATACCAGAGTAATTAAAGTCATCTTCTGGTAAGGAATGTAGTATTAGTCCTTTGTGGCGTAGGGTTAACACAATCAGCAGTGAACTATATGGGAATAAGTATGCATAACTGCTGAGGCAGCAGGCATTTTTTATAGTGTTTGTGCATGAGATACCATTACTTGATAATGTTTTATCATGGATACATTTACACCTCATCTCTCACCTTGACAGTTTTTAAGCACAGTATGCCTATACTTTCCTGATGCACCTCCACGATACTATGAAATACGGAAATGTATGAACCACGGTGAAGGGAGGGGAGGATTTTCAGTATCTCATGCAAGTTCATCTTCAGCAAAAGAACCCTCTGAAGCGTTACTCAGACTCACTTTGCTGATATTCTGTGAATTATAAATGTTCTTGGGATGAAATTGACACTAATACATATCTGTGATTCCTAGGAAGAATCTTGCTTGGTTTAAAAGAGAAAGCAAGCACAAAAATCGACACACAATATGATGATAAATATAAAGTCAATTTCCAGAAAATTGGTTGGTTTAAAGATAGTGTTTGGTAATCATCCAGATTCCTTGGTTCATACCAGGATCTATCAAAGATCAGGTTTCTCCTTGGAATCAGGGTAAGATCTGTGATCATCAACATTCCTTTATCTTGTTTTATTCAGGGCCCACAGCCGTGGCTGCATTCAATGAAGTTGTCAAAATCAACACAGGACTTTTTTTATACATTCTTTGCAAATACATTGCCACTGTCAACTTTATATGAAGCAGGTACAACAAAAAATTGGCACTCCTTTTGATAGAATTTCCTAAATCACCATTGTTTGGTGTCAGATTCCTTCCTTTCTGATTCTTCATTAGGCAATTGAAAGGAAAGCTTTTCTTTAAGTTGCAAATTGCTACCAACTGACCTTGGAACTAGGTATACCCCACTTGGTGAATCTCGGTTGTTTTCTGTCCTGATTCAATTTCATTTTAAAAGTGCGTTTAATCCCTTTACCCACATCCAAATAGCATGTAGAATAAGAGTAACTTCAGCTGAGGATGCAGTTTCATTTGACCTTCATTCATTGGAAGTAAATCTTGAGGTCTTGATAAAAATGCCAAGGAACATAATGTGAAAGATGAATGTGTCTGGTACTTCATGAAGGTGAGATGCTCTTTAGGCCACACTTTTTATATTTATTGGATTATGGATTTTTCAGGCCGAAACCTATGTAGGAGGGGAGGGAATAAAAATAAAAATAAAATACAAAAATCTTTGACTTTTTAATTTTTTCCCTAGTGTTACGTGCTATGCGTCACAGAAATTCAAGGGGGAGGGAATAAAAAAAGTGAAATGTGGTAAAAAAGGAATAAAACCTTTTATTGATGCAACAGTAGAACACGAGATGGGGCCTACATAGGGGCCTATATCCTGAAAATACAGGGCGTCAGCATTTAAATATCTTTTACGTTGCACCTAGTGGTTGGCGGAAAAAAAACAAGAACACAAAATAGACCATCAGGAATTTTATTTTTTTTCAACATTTTCAAAAAACCTGGGAGGGGGATCCGTAATCCAATAAATAAAAAAAGTGTGGCCTTAGTTGAGAATCGTTCAAGCTTTCATTGCATACACTGGGGTAGATCAAGGACGACAATGAAGTAATGAACAACATTGTTGTCATGAAGATCCATGTGATGTCGAACTCGAAGGCCTGTCGTTTTTTGCAACACAGATTTGATCATAGAAATGTTGGTAGTCTTTGAGAACTCTGTCCATGTACACGTAACTTGCAAATTATCTCAACTTGATCAGAAGTGCATCAAGTGGGGGTATGGTGAGTGCTTGATGTCTTCAGGTGGGCTCAAGGACTGACATTTTGCCTATTTGAGTCACTCAGAATTGGTTGTTGTCCGGGCAGAAAATACTTGTCCTTGAAAAATTCTGTTACTTCATCTTCATCTTTGAGGTGTTGTATTCAAGCTTGCTGCTTTTCTGTGGATGCAAGTTTTCGTTGAGTCATGGCCTAGCTGTCTGGTTGTACCGAGGAAGATTGCTTGCATGCTGCAAGGTATGGGGTCTGGGATTTCTGCCACACCTGGTGGCGATTCAGCTTTGTGGTGTGGAATACGATGAATGAGCAGACAACTCCTGAATGGATTCTGACATATCTGATCCATTGCCATAATTGCTCATTCACATTTGAGTAACTATCATCAGTTCATTTTGCAGTCCACTACTTCATCTGGTATCATCTTCTTTTCTTGAGGCTGAGAAAGTGATGCTGTATGTTTGCAGTCGTATGGTTTGGTGTGGTGGTTCCATCGAATGAAAGATCATTGGTATTATGGTTTGGTGTGGTGGCTCCATTGAAAGATAATTGGTGTTTAATTATGGTTTGGTGTGGTGGTTTCATTGAAAGATAATTGGTATTATGGTTGGGTGCAGCAGCTCTATTGGTATTATGGTTGGGTGCAGCAGCTCTATTGAAAGATAAATTGGTATTATGGTTTGGTGTGGCAGTTCCAATGAAACATAGCCTAATTGGTATTCTTATGGTTTGGTGTGGTGGTTCCATTGAAAGATTAGATAATTGGTATTATGATTTGGTGTGGCGGCTCAATTGAAAGATAATTGGTATTATGGTTTGGTGTGGTGGTTTCAATGAAAGATAAAATGGTATTATGGTTTGGTGTGGTGGTTCCATTGAAAGATTAGATAATTGGTATTATGATTTGGTGTGGCGGTTCAATTGAAAGATAATTGGTATTATGGTTTGGTGTGCTGGTTTCAATGAAAGATCATTGGCATTATGGTTCAGTGTTCTGTTCCATTGAAAGCTTATTTATGGTTTGATGTTGTTGATTCCTGACGAAGTCTCCTTTTCTTGGAACATCGTCAGTAGAAGTGGAAGATGAATTCCTCCAAGAAGGGTATTGAATCTTAACTGTAACTTAGAGTCAGTCAATACATTTTGTTATGATAGACACCAGTCAGAGCTGTGGTTAAGGTGAACAGACATCATCTTATGCTAATGTTGACAGGCGTCCATGGTATTCTCAGGAGGTGATCTAACAATAAATGTTTATCTTGTCCAAATGGATCACGAAGCTCATTGTTTGTGAAATCTTCTCACTACTGGCTGCCAGACAAGACTGCGTTCTCCAGAAAAACAAGGAAGCCTTCCCCACATTATTTTGTAACCAAACCTGAAATATTTCAGTTCTCTTCCGCCACCAAGTGATTTCCGAGTTACCCCCGTTCCAGAGCCTGTTCATGTCCATCATCCTGGAGGGTGGTTTGTTTCCTGTAGCATTTTACACAGAAATTCGTTCAGTTTGCCAGTATTTGTCTCTGTTCATTCGCGTAAAAGTTCTCTCCTGATGTGGAGTGATTTTCAAATGTGCCAGGAGTTGCAGGTCATTCTTCACTGTCATCACCCCCAAGTCTATGATTGTGCATGCTGAGGTATCAGTAAAGGTTCTTAATGCTGGCTTTGTGTGCAGTGATGCAGGGTAGCTCTAGGGGCCCCTGATATTACCGTAGTCTGTATCCTCAGTCCAGGTGTGGGTACATCAATCATCATCGTTTTGCAATCCTGATTTGTGCAAGATTCTGTGTTGAAAGCAAAAAAGACGAGCATTAGCTGACTGCTCAGTACGTTGCCTCAAGTCGTTCACATTTCCGGTTTTTAGTTTACCAAACTAATCTGCAACAAGCTCCTTTCACTCCCAACTGCTGAGGTTCTTCTTACTGCCGCAGGTTTGTAGCGTTGTAAAAAGTTTAAGATGAACAACAGTACTCGACATTATGTTACATGGTGTTGAGTCATGCAAAGCTGTTGCATATAGCTGCTTTACAGTGTTATCAGTGTGCATCTGTCTTAGTCATTCCTTTGGTCTATTCCAGTCCTTTGCCTGCAATTTAAAGCAATTTTTTCTGGAGCTCACAACTTCTGAAGCAGTTTCGTATCATGTGAAATGCTTTTGATCGTCAGTGTCTTATTGGTGCTCTATCATTCTTCTGGGTTGTCATTGCATTGAAGTTGGTTCATATGAGCTACTTCTTGGTACGTCTCCAAGATTAGATTTTCGTGCATTTTCCTGTCAGTCTATGCATAAGTCATCCCACACTTAATTCTGCTTGGTTACAGGACACTGCAACATTCTTTCATATGCTAGATTGGTAAAACTCTAGGTGCACTTTCTGGTGTACATGCTTACTAGTATCTCTCCATCTCGTCCTCTGCTTGGCATTCAACCAACCACAGATCCACATGGTATCCCACCATTTCCTTGGTATTTTAGGCCTACGTAATCCTTGTGGTGCCACTTTGTTTCAGTGTTGGGTTGGGTAACAAAACTCTAACCGCAAGGAATGATAACAACATTTTTTGAAAAGGTGTGCAAGGTTGCTTATCATAATGTTGATATTGTTGAACACTATCCCCTAGTTGATAAAATCACTTGTTTCTGACAATATTCAGGTGAAGTTAGAATAAATGAAGATTGCGGGAACTCGTAACCAAGTAAAAGTAATGATTCTAAAATATGCAAGTGTGCAGCAATGTGGGGAAGTCCTGGGATATTTCTCAATTCTTCTCTTATAAGCCTTGTTTCAGAATGAGAATATAATTGGTATTTGTGTTTGGGATATTTTGTAACTGTGATAGAGCTCCAGGTAATGCTGAGATACTCAGCATATTTGCTATTACACTTTTTCTGTCCAAGTGGTGAAGAAAAACCAAACAGAAAAGCAAATGATTGAGAATCAGATGGATGTTGGAGTGGCTCTCTTCAACACTGTTAACATTTGTTTGGAAAAGACAGAGTATCACACAGGGTGGCCAGTATTTCAAGTCATGCAGAAGACAAGCCTTGGTGGCTCTTGAACCATAAGAAGCAAAATGTTGAAGTAAAGACTAAGAGCAATATGAACCTTGGCTTCAAGTTGATGAAGCAATGAACAGGTCTGTTCGAACACCGTTTTTCAAGTATACTGCGTTTATCGAGTACCACCGTCCCATAATCCCTCGCGGAAGCATCCTCTAAAAGGCAGGTATACGCGATTTATCGAGTACGGCATCCCAGCATGCAACACGCATGAGATCGAAGTGGCCACGAAGCTCCCGTCAAAGACCTAAACGTCGGCTAATTTTCCATCTTCATCACCAACAACGGTCTTACTAAGTATCAAATGCATGTTTCATCAGTGTTTATGCACATCAAGCGTTCTCAAAGCTCAGAATACGCCGAAGAAATCGAAATTTTCAAAGTTGAATTTCTCGAAATCAGCATGGCGAACCGGATGTTTTGCATGGTGGAATTATGGGATAGGGACTTATTGCGCATGTGTAAATGTTTCGTCACCTTCCGATCAGCCAATCAGTCTGCTCGTAACAAAATGTTCAAGGGCTCCGAAAACTCGGAAAGGCGAGTATGGCGCCGGCTAACTGCGCATGCACATACTCGATAACGTGAGTACAGATGGCGCCACATGTCTGTACTCTGAAAACGGAGTTCGAACAGACCTGATGAATACCTGTAGGCGCCCAAGATGCTGTTAAAATTGAGCTTTTTGCTGCAGAAAAAGTTGGTGATTCATGCACACGAAGCCATGCTATAAAACAGCCGGCAAAAAATCATTGAGATTCTCCTTTTTCATGACTGATGGTGGTAGGTGTAGCCTTGAGATGGGTGGTGGGATCTGGGGTGGAGAGCTTCAGCAGACAAATGTTCCAACTTAAACAGCCCTCATAATCATCCCTGGGTTTTGAAAACTAGGATCATATGGCATTAGCAGTAAGAACAGGGCTAAACTCTGACATGATTCTTGGACCTCGAGCCTTTCATAATCAAGGTTGTGAAATGGACCCTTATCCAGCTCATTAGCCCAGATTCATCTTGGGTTTGATGCACAACTATTCCAAACTTTGGTGTGACATTCTTGCTTGATATCTCTATGAATTCCTCAATGTTTTTTGGTGTTTTTGTCCCCCGGAGCCCTCGGAGGGGGACTTGAAAATACCGGCCGTCCGTGCGCCTCTGCCGCTCGGCGCTCGCCGCTCGGTGCTCGCCGCTCGGCGCTCGCCGCTCGCCGCTACTAGTCCCTTCCGCTCTATAACTTAAGAACGACTAAAGATTTTGGATTCATATCTGGTGGAGGGATGTATCACGGGCCAAAGGTGTGTCGCGTGAAAGAATCGGCCAAATCCGATTCTCCACTTTGCCACCAGGGGGCCGAAAGCCAAACCACAAAAACTGCGATTACGCCTTTAATACTGAATGGAATTTCACGAAATTTTTATGGTAGGCTCATCTAGCAAGGGTACATAACATACCATACGGGTTTTCAATTTAATTCATTTTTCAGCCCTGTAGGGGGCGCTTTGTAAAAACCACATAAGTTCCCTTCCGCTCTGTAACTTCTGAACGACTGAAAATTTTGGGTTGATATTTGGTGGGGGGATGTACAATGGGCCAACGGTGTGTCGCGTGAAAGAATCGGCCAAATCCGATTCTCCACTTTGCCACCAGGGGGCCGAAAGCCAAA
>NMRB01000305.1:142134-162445 GCA_002633025.1 Notospermus geniculatus | reverse complement strand
ATTGTCCAAACCTTGTCGGCAGTTTGCTGGAGAAGTTCTGCCTTTATTGTCCAAACCTTGTCGGCAGTTTGCTGGAGAAGTTCTGCCTTTATTGTCCAAACCTTGTCGGCAGTTTGCTGGAGAGGTTCCTTCATTGTCTGAACCTTGATGGCAGTTCACCAAAGAATTTCTGCCTTCCAAAGCAATATTCGAAGTCTGAACCACTCCTCTATCGTCAGAGACAGGTTCCTTGATGAATTTTATGGCGTGTGTGGCCTTTCGTGCCTTTTCTTATACCTTGGAATGTGTCTGTTTATTAAGGAAGGTGAATGGATGTTAGTGGTCATATAAATTGTTTGTTTATGTCAGTTAACACTTCAGTATTTTCATATGATGTATAAATTTCTCAAAATAAATGGCAATTCGGTTGATAAGACCAATAAATGATGTAAAAAACTTTTATACAAAAATTTTGTTGTGGTTCTGCATATTTCAGCCATAACAGATTCATTAATTGCCAAGAGATTGGTGTGGAATCTCTGGAGAAATATTGGACCAAATTCCTCTCCCTTCCTTAGACAATTTCCTCACTTTTCTCCCCTACAAAGAAGCCTTCTTGCCATCGTATCAAGATCATCATTAGACATTCCTCAAGCATACCCTTACCATTTGGCCAAGAAGGTTAGGCTTGTCTTTTGAAGAGTCGCTGTCAAGGCATCTTTCGACCAGAGTCGTCTTGTGCATTGGCTCTTGATGTGCAACTACATGTCATACAAAGTATGGGCAGTTGTTTCTGTGTCATTGGTCTCAGCATATGTTTTAAGGAATCAAACATTGGTGAATAGCCCATGGCCATAGAGAGCCAACTTTCACAAGAAAACTCTAGTGGAAGAGCACTTTAAGAGTAAATGCAGTACGCTCAGTCCTGCTTCCTGGACAAGAAACGGTAATTTTTCAGATTATCATGACAGTTGTTAACAAAGCCAGATACATACAAAACAAAATCCAGGAACCAGATTCACTTTTGGATCAGTGTAGAACAGTAGCAAAGGAGTGCAAATACCTTTTGGGCAATCTTGACTCCCTAAGTGGCCACCTTTTGATGTACTTCTCTAGTTGAGAGGTTGCCTTGTGATCTTCAAGTGGTTACCCTTTTGTTTTGTCTGTTATCAGCCTGGCTGTAGTGAGGTATTTCAGAGTTCTGCCAGTAGGGATGATTTCTTCTTCCAAATACCCAGTAGGGTGAAGAGAAACCTGGGTTCGTGAGGTAGGAGAAGTGGTGAACCAGGATTGTCTGCACTCTACCACCGATGGAAGATTAATTGACCATGTGTTTGGGCTTAAAATAAACAGCAACTACAGATCATTATGAGGTATTTCTGGTCCTTTCATTGAAATGAACAACAACAACAACGATAAACGTGTCCGTGTTTTCGTGTTCCTGACAAAGGAATCATGATCTATTGTTACCGGATGCGCTGGAGCTGCACCACATCACCTTAACCTCAGCGGGCAAAATATACGGCATAGGGCCTATTGGTAACACCTGTTCTTCAACTATAAACTAAATCATTTGTCATTCTAATCTTGGATTTTGGCTGCCTTTAATACATGAGTATGTTTCCTGGGTGCCCTCCAACCTTAACAAACCCATCAATCCTCTGCATTCTTGGGTCACAAATCGTTTGAACCTTCTGTTCTTAGATTACCCCTCAGTAGCACGGACTTCATGACCCAACCAGGCCAACAGTAGTTCAGTTGGCACTGTGGCTTTAGCGGGTACCCCAGCATCTCCTTGGCAAGGACTACATTTGAGAGCGATGATGGACCAAAAAAGACTCCTTCACATTCCTTGCGCCTCTTCAAAGAGTGTGTTCTTGTGTGCAGTTCAACCTTGCCGCCAATGGGCCTTAGCTCACGAGTGGAGTGTGGTTTCTGCTCAACAAACTGATTCTTCTTCTGACTGCAGTTGAGGGCAATCATGAATAAAAAAAAAACGATCTCCATGTTGTCTGTTCCTTGACATCTTATTCAAGACACTCACAAGAGTTGCATATCCTGTGTTTACTTGCTCAGAACTTGTAAGTGGTCTGTGTGTTGGCTGAGCCACTACTTGAGAGGACTCTGGAACCATCTAATGTAAAGACCTTTCCTCTGATCCACATTCAACCAAACTTTGTCCGTTTATGACGGTGTGATGAGACTTGTACACCTCTCTCCATCCTTTTGTTGTTGCAGGATCTCGTGGATACCTTTCTGGAAGTGTGTTCTGAACGGTTTGGATTACAAGACTGGCAGCTCTTTCACCCGAGTGATCTCGAGGACTTGAACAAACGGAGAAACATCGACAGGTATGTGGACCAGAATCAATCAATTACAAAAACTTACCTTTCATTCAAATGAGTTGTTGCTGAACTTGATGCCCTTAATTGCAGAAGCAATTAGAAGCTTTGTGGCTGACCCATCAATGAAATTGGTTTCTTCCTGTCTCATAAACAGTTCATTGCCATTCATCTCTCGTTGGAATCAACAAGTACCTATTTCATTCAGGACTCAGGTGGTTGTTTTTATACTCCTGAGGTGCAAATCATCAATTTGTATTCCCTTGGCTGGAAATAACAACTTGATCTTCTTTCTTGTTTTGTCTAAATCCCTGATGGTGCGGATCGCGTTACTGAACCTGTAAATCACTTTCATACTTCACCATCCCCATGTAAATACATGTACTTAGTTAATTTTTTGCATTCCTTGCCTTCTTTTTGGTGATCAAACAATCTTGTCCATCCTGAGGTTATGAAGTCAAGAGTGATATTCAGATGGCTTACCGAATGGCTCGCAGATGTTGGAATTTGGGAACATGCGTACCATCATGTTTTTCAACTACGTTTAGTCTACCTTTAGGCAATTTGAAAGGAATTCTTTGTTCTTGATGGAAAAAAAACTTGCTTTTACTTCCTGGGTTAAGAGAGGCCAGCAGGGCTAAGATGCTTTGGTAAAGAGAGGCAGTAATGATTGCAGACTCAGCTGTTTTTAACAGACTTTGGTAAAGAGAGACACACATCGTTGAAGGTTTGCTTCAAAGACTTGACTTTGCATGATTACTGTGCCATGATTTGTCCTGACAGCAACATCTCTCTGGTACAAGTATCTTTCCTTTTATAATACTTATTGATCTGTTTCACATGAAAAGATCAGCATTCCTTGGCTACCTTTAGATATGTCAAGAATCTAGGAATCCTTTTTACGTAGCCTCACCAGTATTGGTAACAGGAAATAAAAAGGCTGTTTTTAACCAGGTAAACAATCAAATTCATATCTTACATTGTGGTGGAGGCTCATTATTGTTGTTTAGAAATATTCTGAAGGATTTAGCAACATTTTAGTGGCGGTTGATGTGATGGTACCCTTGTAAGGTCATGGCAGGTATGTGGGTTGCCAATAACAATTGTGTTTAGTCTGGTTTCGGTAATGTTGGTTGTCATTGCTGTCAGGATTTTGAATGAAGACTACGGTAAATACTTTGGAGCACAACAGTGTGGTAGACATGAAAAAAGGGCAGGAACTGTTCATTCTAGTGAGTGGTATTCTCCATCAACTTCACAGTTCAATCTACTTGTGAAACTCTTAAGTTGTTCATCTGTTATCTTGGTTCATTCTTTCAGGTCTTCAGTTGAGTCTGAAACGGAAAAAAGACTTCGTAATGTAAGTATTAGCTTCACCTACACTCCCACCATGTGTGATCCTCTGACACCTGTCCTGACCTTCAGAAACTAGTTCCAGGGATCTTGTCCTCAAAGCTTCTATAGACCATGTGCACGTGACGTCATCATTGACGTCATAATTCGCACGTCAGCCATATTGGACGTCATCTGACGCTACAACATGGCGGCATCTCATCGTTGCGGTGACATCATAATCGTCGCTGCACGTCCTCTATAGAGTGGGTCCTCAGACGTGTTTATGCACTCCCTTCTAAACGAAGGGGGCATTTTGTCATCACTTATAACATCTGTTCGGCACAAAGTCCCAGGGTTGTGGTTTCACTGGAAAGGCAGTCGTACTTTGCCCGGTGCAAGGGACACGGGCCTCTTGCATGTGAAAGGCAGTTGTACGTTAGCTCAGTGCGAGGGACACGGGCCTCTTGCACGAGAAAGGCAGTCGTACTTTCGCTCAGTGCGAGGGACACGGGCCTCGTGCTTTAGAATAACACATAGCCTACTTCACAGATTTGCTATACAGCACACCCACTCAGTGTAAAACTATTTCCTCTAGCCTGGGGCTGCAATCTCTCGACTAAACTGTGGAAGGTTCCAAGTGAACATCCTGACCCTGCGAAGAGGTTTGAAGTGGACTGTTTACTGTGAGATTGGGCAGGTGTCTTCAAGTGCTTACATTACTTCATTCCCTGGAGTAACAGTTTTGACGGTCTGACATTCCTCCCCCAGTGACTGATGGATGGCTGCACTTCTTTCTGCTGGATGAGTAGTCGTGCGTTGTTACCCCCTTAGGTTGTATTATGTGTGGTTACTGGTTCTTCCTCTAGGTGGCTGCACTCGTCCATCATGTGAGCGAGCTTGAGCACTGGCATGGCCATGATGGTCGGTGCAATACAAGTTCATTTCCAAGGCGTGGAGTTGCTGTACATCCAGAAAACGACAATTGATTGCAGGTGATAAGAGACCAAAAATGAAAATGAAAGAGTCCTTTTGATGGTTCAATGAAGCACTTATAGAATGTGGTGGACTGTTGTTCACAGACGTTTAAGAAGTCATCAGAAAAGGCAGTTAGAAAAAAACAATTCACAGTGAGTTCTTTCACAGTCATGAAAAGATATGCCAATAGCATGCACTATTACCATTTAATGTCAGTGGCTATTTTTGATAGATTTCAGAGAATTGCATATAATGGCCATTTTAATGGTAATCCTATTAAACTATTATGCCTCTATCATGACCAGATACCGGGGTAATATCCTGTATAAATTCATTGGCTTTCATGTCTTGGCATAGAAGTATTCTAGGAATGTTCACTTTTTATACCTGCCCTTCTTCAGGGTAAATGAGGGGTAGCATTTAATTTTACGGTTTATTATACAGGTGGGAAATAGGGCTGTATGGCTGGCTACCTGTTACGTTGATATGCCTATATTTGGGCTTTGACTGGTCTTGCTGGGAAGTTTTGCAGGGCATTGGAACGACATTAAACAAAACCCCTGAAATGTGATTGGTCAGGATTCGGTCACATGAACAGCTGGGGAAGTTGCTGTGAATTCAAGTCATGGGAAGGAAACTGAAGACACTGAGTGTCCCCAACGAGAACCTGTGCCTTAGCAATGTTGAATATTGGCCCACATGGTAAATAGTTGTACCGGTAACCTCAGGTTTTCAGGTTGCAGAGACGAATGACTCTAATGCTCTGCGCAGATGAGATACCTGATAATGTTGGGGTGGAAGGAATCAGCGATGTTGAAATAGACATCTGAAAAACCATTTAGCAAGTGGTTTTGATAGTACAAATGTGGCATATATTAGTGAATTATTCACTGTGGAATTCCAATGCACATAAATTTACCTGAATTAGATAAGCAGTGTGCTTAGTATTATGGTTGGAACTTAACTAACATAATATCAATAATGACCCTTCACCGCTGGCAGTACATAGTTTAATGTAATAAATCACTCTTCTGAACAACAACTTTGTCCAATATTAGATATCATATATGGTTATAAGCTTAGAGTCATTTACATTGTGGATGTCATGTTCATCGCCGTACATTGATACGTATTTGTTGATCATTTTAAGCAAGCTGTGAAAGCCTGTGGTAAGTTTTCTCTTACACTCGTTCAGGTTAAAAGCCGTAGTTACACTTGAACAAGAAGTCCTTGTTTCTTTTGGTCCAGACTCAGACTTCCTTTGTAGTGTAAGTACTCTAAAATCACGATGCAGTTTTAAGATGTTTCACAGGAGTTCAAGTTTTACAGGATATTGCTGAAAGGTACCAAACTACCCAGATCCCGACATCGGAGAAAGAGCAGCTGTGAGGATATGCTCTGTGTTTTAAAATACCCACATTTTGTTGAAATTTCTTTTCAAAAGAATGTTTTGTGTCATTGTGAATGACACTCAAACTTCTCAAGATTCCAGTGTTATTTTCTAATTGTAGGAGTATGCCTGATAGATTCTGGTGTAGGGTGGGTCTTAAAGTCAAAAGTATTGACCTGTGACGTCTTCTTATAGAAACCTATTGTTAAATCTTTTGATTTGACTTCAAGAGTGGAAAATTAGGCTTGTTTAAATGGCTGACTGACAGATAACGAAATATTTGACACTCTGTTTTGTCAGGGATGACTACAACTTGTAAAACAAGGGCTAGAAGAAAAGGGTCTATTGCCGCGCAAGTTGGTGATAGACAATTCCCAGATCTGCGCACTTCCGCCGAAATCGTAAACAACCTCGTCCTGAAAACCAGCTGACGTGACGCAATCCACGATTCAGCAATGGTAGACTCTGACGCAACGTCGTCGAAGTCACTGTCGTGGGGTTCTCTGTGTCACGTCATTCAACTTCAGACCGAGGTTCTGTTTACGATTTTGGCGGAAGTGCGCAGATCTTTCTCGTTTACGTCAATTTGGGATTTGTCTGGTGACCATAGATGCCAGGCATTGGATTTGTATAGTCCCTTGACATTTTCCAGCTTGGACTGGCGACCCGGATGTAGGTGTACTGTCAGTTTATCACAATCATATTTTATTCAGAAATATGTAAGCCTGTTATTTCAATGAACATCTGTGTCTGTTGTCAAAGCTCGTGACGCATAATACACAGTAGGCTTCATTGGAAATCTACAGGGTGTCTTAGAAATTGGTCATTCCTCTTCACACACTTTGCTCATCTTAGGCCAGTTGTATCCAATTGACAGCACCATTAAGAAGAGAGACAGGTCCATGCTATTGAAAAGGGGCAGTGGAGATCTTAAAGGTACCGGTATTCAAAACGCTGACCTGAGATGTTGTGAGATACATGACAGGACCCATGGCTGCCATTTCAGCCTTTGTTCCATCCTGTTTTGATTCTAAACTAATGCACCACGATCTGCTGACAAAAGGGTACGCAACCCACAGCCCACATCCCAGCCACTCTGAAAGTGTCTGAATCTGCCATTATGTAAGGCAACTAATGATACCACAGATTTGAATGGCGAACTTGACATTCCGGAGTACCCACCTTTAACTAACAGTATACTGAGGTTTTTGTGCCATAATTTCTCTAACGCCATTAGGTCATTCAGTTGTGATGTCATTCGCCAAGCTTCCATGATGTCACCCAGAATCTTGACAACCAACGGTGGACCACAACACCACCATTTATCTCGATATTTCAAAACCGGTGCATGGAATTCCTTTTCGACAAACTGAGACGAACGACAGCCTTTCATATTCAAATCAACCCCTATCTTGGCTTCAAGGCATTCGCTTTGTAAACACTGATACAACACGAGAGCAATACAGCAGTGCATTGAAATAAGTGTTCTCGAGGTGTCTGGTGACATCAACCAAACCGTGTGCTATCTCATGTCTCGGATTATGTAACTGTCATTGGTTACCATTGTGGATATAAATACTGTCATTATCATTCCCGTTATTTTGTAATTTTGTGACAGTTCTGATCAATTTAGAGTAAACACGGTATGTATTGGTTTCAGTCGAGTCAACATACTTTCTAGGGCATTGATTTATGTGTTCGTTCTGTACATGGAATATGGAATATGCCTATATATGCGAGAGACATACGCATGTGTGTTAATAAAGCCATTAGCTGCGGGCGGATTAACTCCGGTATGATAAACAAGCAAAAATGATTTTGTGTCAATCCGTGCTTAGACCAATCTGGGGAGATTTGGCATGTTTGACGAGTTTATTGACACACGCCTTATTGCTGTGATTAGGCGGGATGAATGTCATTGATGATGGGGATTGTTGAGACGTCCAACTGCATAGTTTGAGTTTGATCGCAATTTTTGTCAAGTTATAGGTAAGGCCACTTTTAAATATTGTGTATTTCATCCTGTCCTGATGACATGTCACCTCGGTTCAGTCGAAGGTGAATGACTGAAGTTAAAGATAGTTTGTTGCAGAGCTTATAAGGATTTACGCCCACCGTCACTGTTCTGCTGTTGTCACTCTAGATGTGTTCCGAGTTTTGCGACCCATGTTCACGAGTGACGTGACGAGTGCATCCAACACATGCTGATGCATTGCGACGTCATGACGCTCGTAAACATGGTCCGCAATTTATGGTACAAACTACAGCTGACAAGGTGGCACCCAGGTTAGCATTGCTGTGAAGCCTTCCGATCGAGTGCTAGTAGATGAGTGCCCAGCTATTTCTGACATTCCCACGCCCTAACACAGCCAATTTTTAGTGGCAATTTTTTTCTTGTTTTCCACACACAGCCCTTGCATCAGTATGGGAAATCAGCCCTAACAATACCAATTATGTCCAAACTGCTATCATGTGCCATCAGGTTTGCATGAAAATAACTTGATGAGGCCAATATCTCCTAGGATGGCCTATATTCAATGGCCAATTATCTGTCCAAACATGACAAGATGCCTGCTCCTGTTTTGATATGAATTATCTTTTAAAAAAGCACATTCTTTTTGGCCATTATTGTTGTATTGTAGACACATGTCCTCCAGGTCAGTGGTTATTCGTCTTTTCTGCATACATGTATATATAAACAGTTTCAGGATTGGTCAAGATACCACAGGGATCAAACAAGGTTCCTGATTGGTCGAAGTATGATGCTGATATCCAAGGATTTGATTGGTCAGAATTTACCGTAGGTGATATTGGTACCTCATTCCTCAAGGTGCTACAACATGAAAAATACATGTATAGTACTAATCATCAAAGTTCTGTCGCTCAATTGTTCAAAAATACCATGTGCACACTGATTGGTCAAAGTATCATCATATGGACCCTGATTGGTTGCAACACCATCATCTGAGCACTGATTGGTCAAAGTACCATCATAAAAAACCTGATGATATGCCAAATACCAACATGTGGATGCTGATTGGTCAAAGTAGGCCTCCCAAGTTAAGAACATTGGTTGGTCAAAGTCATCATCTGAACACTGATTGGTCACAGTGTCATCTTTAGAACAGTGATAGGCCAAACTACCAACGTAGCTCAAAATCAGTGCACTGAGAATAAGCAATCTGGTGAAGGAGATTCTCAGGTCATTATTGTACCATTCTAATCTCAGGTCATTGTCGTTCATAAACTCTTGAGTGCATGTGGATGACAATTTGTTCACACCCATTGTACTGGTGTATTGTCCCTTTTCCAATGCATCTTCATATCGGTACTAAATGAACCCAGCCAACTACAATGCTATCATTAATACGTTTCAGTTATAACTGTAGCGCTGGGAATTGATTTCCTCAGGAATATTGCACTTTATGTTTTCATGTCTAGTACATGGTTTATCAGATACACCTTGCTGTAATAGCAGGTATTGGTGAGATGGTCAATACAACAGAAGAATTGTTGAATTTGAGTGGAGCTTTCCATAGGGACTTGTGATGCTCTCTCTATTGAAAAAGTGCCACTGAGTACCTCCATTTGATGCATTTGCTTCCTTGGCTGAGTGGAAGGTGTCTGCTGAGCTCATGAAATGGTCAAAATGGCACATGCAACTCTCAAACGTTTTTGATGTCATGTTTTTTTTTACTAACATTTAAAGTATACAGCCTCAAAATGATAATAACATTATAAGGCAGCTATGACCAGTTGACATTTTGGACTACTTACAATATCGAACACTAAATCATGTACTGTTAAATCGAATAACAGAACTGTGACATGACTATTGACTGGAATATTTTCCCCAGGAGTCAGAAATATTTGGGGCAATACAATTGACCCCCTGAGGTGGGTCGGTGACATGACATTCTTGATGACCTGACATTACCCCGACATGCCCGAGGTGGGTGATGACCCCAAAGTACAGCCGAGGGTACCATCACCTTTCAGTGTCTTCTGTGATGTCCTCAGACTCTTACAATGACACCGACCTCACCCCACTGTCCAGACTTTTGTGAAAGGAACAAAAAAACGGTAGAATGGGTTTGGTTGTTACAGATGGGGGATTCCCTGGTATGTCCTGAGAGGACTGATCTAGTTTACTTATTGAGTTTATTCATGTCCAAGTTATGACATGCCAACAGATAGATGTCTCAGTGAATAGAACCAAAGATTTATCATGGGCATGAATGATTTTGAATTCATATCGCTGTCTTTGTTGGTAGAATGCTTCTTGAAATTCCGTTGGGCTTGTTTGTACTTTGGTGAGTACCAGATTTTGTTTCGCTGTTGTGTTGTCCAGCTTTAAACTCATCCATCCCAAATTGGCAAAGGAGGAAGGCCTATTACATACTGGTAACATACCCTTCCACCTCCCTTCTTTGTTTGCTGACATGTTTGGCATCATAGTCAGCAACTCCATTTTGTACCTCATCCTCCCACAGCAGGGGTTTTTACTTCACTCCTCTTCATCCCTCCATGACATTTGACATTTACCCACATGGCTTCAGTCAGGCCTACCTGTGCAATCTGGCTGTGTTTCAGAGACTAAGTACGGCATGAATTATAACCCCTGTCCTTAGGCTGACATGGATTGCGCCATACTCAAACATCATACAAAAAGAGGTGAGTTAAAAAAAATGATGAATACACTATATGTACCACAGGTAGGGATGGTAGGCTACCAGTGATAGATGGCTAGACCTCTTGTTACAACCGTCTGACGTACCAATGAGGTATTTTGTCCGCACGATGTAAAAGATGACTGGAATTTGGTTTTCACGAGAAAACATTCACCGGACGTTCCAGTAGCTATTCCCTGTACATTCTAAGAAGTGAATTTATCGTACAGCAGAATTCATGAACCAAGAGAAAACGAATGTAGAGTTGCCCGTTATGTTCACTTGCGGGGTGATTATTCTTCAGGAGAGGAGATCCGCTGGCAAGCCCTTGTAAACAGTCGTAAGTTGTCGGCGGTTGTATTTAGGCCTAGGTAACAAAGCTCCATCTGCTAAGGTAACACACTTCATTCTTTCTCCAGTATTGAAAGTGGATAGTCCACTTTTTATCTCTCTGAGTAGGATACTGTTGATAGGACAATTTCCTTCAGGAGCCCAGAATCCAACACTGTGCGCCCTGTGATTACGTTTTCTAGGTNGTAGTACGGTTTTCACTTCATAGTGTCAGCCTAAACGAGGAATCCAATCTTTGTATAATACCTGAAGGTGAGGAATGCTACTGACTCTGGTAAGGCTTTCCAGCATCAAGCTGGTTGTCAGTATCCGTGAGGATTGCCAAACCTTTCTTATGATGGCATTCTTTCTACAGTTTCAAAACAATCCAGTGCTATGCGTTTCCGGTCACGGTACCCAGGTTAAGCTTGCTGGGAAGTTCAGGAATATGGTTACTTGTTTTGATTGTGATACAGTTCATTTAGGAATACAGCATAGTTTGGATGTTGGCTACAATCCTGGGAATTCATTTCTCATTTCTATGAATTTCTAGGGACCCTGCGATCCTTAAAAACATCTCATGTTCATGTTCCATCAAGTAGTCTTTGGGAGTAAGTGTGCCAATGTGTTTTTCACAGAATCCTGGAGATTGATGTTTTTTCCTGGCTACTAATGTTTTGACTTTGGCGTAGCTTCTGGACTGGGGAGGAAGGGGGGGGCAAAAATGCATGACCGGATTCTGATTTGTACCTCCCTTCACTGATTCGCAAAGCCTGCCACCCAACAGCACTCTGAGATCCAAGCACGATACAGTACCAGGGTTTCCGCCAGGATTTTCAAGGTGGGGGGGATTTTAAAAATTCAAAAATTTTTTATTTTTTTTCAAAAATTTTTTTTTGGTTTTTTTTTGTTATTTAAATGGCCTCCAGAGTCATTTTTTACACTCCAAAGTGCAAAATTTGTCTTCCTTCTGCATGAAAATTGCATTTGAAATGTAACAAATTAAGGAAAAACACTACTAAAGTGAAAATAGTGATATATGAAAAAGGTTAGTCTGCAAACTTGGGGGGATATCCCCCCTTGCCTCATGCGGGGGATAAATCCCCCCCGTCCCCCCCTCTGTATGAAACACTGAGTACAATCCAGGAATGACACAGCCTCAAATGAGGTTGCAAGGATGTAGAAGGATTGACGTTGGTGTATTAGGACTGTTTAATGGCAACACAGACAGGCTTTCGATGGCCCTTCAAAATTACTTGCAATGTTTTGCAATTGCCACATATTGCTTTCCGTGTTGATTTCTGGTACTTGAGTTATTAATGCATCTGATTTGATTCTCACAATAATAACCACTTCTGTTATGATAACAGGATGTTTGCCCAACGTCTGATTCCTGGCGATCAATGACAGGAAATCATTTGTTGAAACCAAGCTAAGTGCTTTTTTGCTCTTGGGGATATTTTGTGTCCAAATACTGCCAGAGACCAGTAGACCAGGATCCAACATCAGTAATGAAATAGATGAAGCAAGATTGCCTTGTGCCTTCTTTACCCAGGCCTAATCATCAATGCTTCAGATCAATGGACCTGATCCAAAAGGACCTGTGGGGTGATCCAATCTGGGTGTCTGCATTACCCTCTTCTTTTCAGTGTAGCATTAGGGTTGTATTGTATGTGCTGGTCACCCATCCAAGTACTGACCACTCCCTATGTTGCTTAACTGCCGCTCGACGGCAAGTGCGCCAACCACCAGGCCATAAACAAAATCCTCCATGGCTGGCAGATAGGCCATGCCACACTGGGGGTTCAATACAAGGGTATCTATCAGATGAAAGGTGTAATCGATATATCACTGTACGTTTGGACTCGCCTTTCTTATGCAGCTCTGCTTGGTGTATATATGTATATATTACTCTTTAAAATTTCGTGATATTCATGGTCCTCGAGGAACACCTTACCTACCCTGATGATATTCGGGATTGTGGATTATGGTGTACGGCACTTTTTCTTGAAGAAACCAAGCTTATCGTCTGGCCTTTCTCAGCAATATCATATACACGCAACAATAAACTAGGCAAGTTAATTGATGAATGTGTAAAAAACTGCTCCATGATTCATATTCTTCCTTCTCTCCCGCTGCTTTACCTGACAACAGCTTTCATCCAGAACATGTAAAACCTGGCGGCAGAGGAGCATTTCTCGTCTTCTCTACTTCTTCTGGGATGGGCTTGTCGAAGGGCTGCCGATAGGTTTCTTGAATATAAAGGCCTGCACGTGTCAATTTCAACGGCAACATCCATGCCTGGTGGTGAGATCTTGCAACATTAGCATTATCTTTAGGTGCATGCTCTGCCACGTGAGAGTTTGCTTGCATGAGTTGGCTCCCCGTGTGTGGGTAATTCAACCAGAGAAAAGTAGGGGCTGTCGTTGTCTCATTGGTCTTCTAGCATAAGTCATATAACGAAACCAGCAATGGCAGTACGGACCAATTTGTGCAAAAACTCTCATCTAGATCTAATCTTATCTCCGGTTTTCTTCTACCGGTACATATATATTTGGTATGGTGTTTTCCAGTAGTGTTATGCGTATGTTTCTCTTAAAGTAGACAAAAATAAAGTTAGCAACCTTGATTCCAACAAGGTGAAGTGGACGTGTAGTCCTTTGAGGACAATTTGTCCAATAGAAGTGTGTCAGTAACGAATGTGGTGCCCAATTAGACTTTGGAAAGGCTTTGGTTACTCCATGTGATGTTGAAAACCATATTTTCCAGTGTTCAATGTCGTTGCCTAAAAAGTCATCAATGCCCCCCGCCCCCCCAAGAGCAATGTTTGTTTGGGCACATTGAACATTTTGGCTCTAAGTAGGTAAAATTAGGGTTATTTTGTGTCGGTAGTTACTAGTCTGGTGTTCTGAGACTTGGGATTAGATTACATACCACTTCTTGCTGTGGCTAATCAGTGGTTTAACCATAAAAGAAAGGTCTCAGACCCTTGCACTGAACTGGGTACAAAAATTTACTTACTACAGGTTTCCGTCTGGCTGATTACACCCCCTGCGGAATATGGCCTTCACTCTCTTCATTCATGTATAAAATAATATGAATTCCCCTCCACAGGGTGCCCCCAAAAAGTGTCCCAATGTTTTCTGGGGGCCAGGTTACATGCATGGCCACTGCCAGATTTTAAAGCCTATGAGGGATACGTTTTGGTGCACTCTGCAGTAGTTCTGGCCTATCAATCATAGCTTATTCATTGTGGATCAGTTCGCAGTTGGTTTTGTTGGTGCAATGTTATAATGTTGGTTGGTGTTGCTGCTGATGTGAAAAGTCAGAGGTTGATCCAAAACTATTGGTAGGTGGTATTTAAAGAACAAGTAAAACGGATGTTGCTGGTGGAGCTTTGAAAGCAAAACATACAATATTTATTTTTTAAAATGAAGTACCGGTAAGTCTTTGACTTCCTGAATAATCCGACATATACATGTACATTTGCCAACTCGGCCTACTTGGCCTAGATCAGTGATTGGTCAGGAGCTCCTACCCAGCAGTATATCAATAGATTGGTCTTATTCTTGACAATAATGACATACAAGTTGTTTGTACTTAAACCACAACCATACATCAGGCCTATCTTTACTGATTTTTATATCAAAAGTATTTGGCTGAAGAATTTATGTGTCAATATTTGAGTGAGTGAATGAGTAAGTGTGCTAGGTGAGTGTGATATGCTACACATTGAGAAGTGAACATTTTGATATTCTTTCCTTCAGTCCTTAGGGCAGTGGGGTCCAGTTTCAGCAGTTTGATGTTTACCCCTTCCCCGTTTTTGTGTATTGAAAGATGATGGATGATGTGGAAGAAAGACCCCCACCCCCACCCCACCTGCTAGTGCCAATTACTAGTATTGCTAATGAATGCTCTTCTTCTCTCATTGTAGGTAGCGGTTACAATTTATTGGTTGGGGAAGTCAGTGGAACATTTATACGAAGGACCTCCATTGGATTACACCGCTTTCAGTGGATTAGTCAAGTTTAAGGACAGTGTATGTTCAAACAACGGACAAGACTGGAATCATGAAAATGTGAATGGTTTAAATGTTTCAATAAGTGATTGTGAAAGTGAAGTATTTGAAAACGAGAAATCTAATTCATGTCATAAAAGTTGGAGTACCGGTACTGAGAGTTTTGTTTCAGGGAATTATAGTAATAGTGGTATTTCGGTGGAAAATTCTTGGAGTATTGAAAATATTGAGAATAACGTGAACATGCCGGCCCGGTATAATGATCAGCGCCATCACAGCGCTGATAGCTTCAGGAACTCTGGTGCGTTTGATCACCTGTGTAGTAGTGACCGCGCAGAAGATTCCGATGGCAGCTTGCCGGGGAGATTAAATCCAGCCTCGTCCCAGGATAATATCAACCATGCACGGAGTGGTTCCACGGATAGTTTGGATACACCGAGCATCGGTTCGCATTCACGGCAATCATCTGGTAGCATTGATTCTATGAACACTGTGACGTCTACAGCCTCCACACCTTTTCGCAAAACAAGCTCAACGGTAGCGCCGTCAAATCCTTCCCATGATCCTATGCAATTTGTGAAACATGGCCGCTCTAATTGGTCAATGGAAGCTGCTGCTAAACAACGTGTGATTGATCAAGTGGTTGGAGTTAAAAAGAAACAACAGTTTGAAGGTGAAGAATGGCAAGCCGTAAGTATTGATGCTTTCTAGGTGCCTCTCCACGTTGGAATTTTCTCTTGGAAGTTGTCTCTCTATGGGCAACCCAACCATAGAAAACTATGGGCAATCATCTGTGTCATTTGTTTTAGCGTAAGAAGGAAGCCATCAATGGGGAGAGTTGCCCATTGCAGTGTTATTCATCGTATCCATGACGTAACTCCGACAGTGTCCGCCATTGCTGACGTCGCAAGGGTGGTGGGCAAATGACGCAAGGGTGGTGGGCAAAATTCATTGCTTTGCTGAAGAAGCTGGTGGGCAAAACGGGCAACGTCACAACGTCATGTAGGCCTGGATACGACGTCATGGATACGATGAATATCTAGGCCATTTTAGAGTGGCGCCGCGCCATGCCGCCAAAAGGGGGCGCCATTGTGCCCTTTTTTAACCCCCTAGGGCGCCATGCCCCTAAAAAAAAAAATTTTTTTTTTAGGTTCTTAGTACCCCTAGACCCTTTGCCATGGTCCCTTTTGGTCATATCACCTTAGAAACTGGCTTAAATTGGCTGTTGCCTGGAGTTATAGAGACCTTTTTAACTTTTTAGCTTTTCAAATTCCGTTAGAAGAAATGTCGCGAATGAAAAGTGCCCTTTTTTAGGTTGAAGTGCCCTTTTCGCAAAGTTTGCACCATGCCCTTCTGAAATCCTAGATATAACACTGCATTGAGAGACAACTCGCAGGAGAAAACTGTCCCATAAAGCAGCACAAAGGCCCGTTTCCATTTAGTGGATTCAGCCGCAGTTTGGGGCAAGCGGCACGGTTTTCACAGGCATTGGGATAATTAACACGCCAACCATCGAAGGGTTATTATCCAAAGCCCTGTGGAAACCACACCGCTCGCCACAAACCACGGCAGAATCCGCTGTAGTGGAAACAGGCCTTAGTGTGAATTCCTCTCTGTCTGAGAGTCATACATGTATCTGAAATATTGAGGTACTGTAAGTGCATTCTGATTACCATAAGTATGATCCCTATTTGCATCATAATGGTATCATTTTCTCTCTTCCTAAAGAATCTCTCATCCTGGAGATCGAAACGGTTAACGAAAACGTCAACTTACAATCGTCAAGATGAAGCAGTAGCAGCAGATGATGCAGATGCCGAGGAAGCGAAGAAACGTGGCACTAAAACGTACAAAGAGATCGTGGAAGAGAGGTGAGGAATAACGGGTCGGATAATATACTGCCCTATGTGATCTCTTAACTTTGCATTGGGTAAACTTTGCCTGCTTGCGATACATTCTGGGGGAGAGAGTCCCTGTCAGGGATGGGTGACATCACTAGTGAAATTTACCAGTATCTGGCCTGATTGGGCCTCCAATATGGCTCCCATGGGCCATGACCTGAATATCAAATATCATAATGCCACAAGACATCCCGAGAGTGTTCAAACTTGGAACAGGGGTATATTTCATTACCGGGGTATATCCTCTGTGCCAGATTTGATCTGATTTGTCGGGCTTGGCAGTGGAGACGTTGATCCGTACTGGACAATATCAGTCCAATTTGCATCCCATGCAAAGATAAGTGATTCCACAAGAACAGTTAACAGCATTAAATGACTTTTGTATGGAGATATATCTGCTACATGAAAGGCTTAGCTTTCAGACCGACTGTGATACATTTTCAGGTGTTTCAACCACATGATTGGTGTTATCAAACACTGAATGCCCGTTTCTGCTTTACACTGGTTTCCGCTCTTGCGGTTTACACCAGCCATCGTGTTCTTTCCCACTTACAATACAACAGGTCAAGAGTGTAACACTCTAGTCCTAGAACCACCGGAATCTAATCTGAGAGCCAAGAGCCACAACAAAAGAGCTGACAATTTCAACCATGAGGCACACTTAATGCAGTCTATGACAACTATACATGTAGAAAACTGTTGTATTGGTCGTGTGGTTGTGTTTCAGGATCGATGACCACTTTCGTAACAATGATCTTTCCAGCTTTATAAAAAAATATATCATGTGGGTATTCGTAAAACTACTTAAGTCTAAGTGAGACACTTATCCTTTGTTCAACACAAACGATAAGTATCATACTTTGACTAAAGTACGTTTATGAATAAGCTATGGGCCCAAGATCTCGTGATAAGTCTCATTTTTCTCTGAACATAGCTTCAGAGAGTAAAATGAATGATGTACATAGCTTTAACCTTTGTGAAATGTGTATTAATACATCTCTCTTATGGTATTTCAGGAAAGGTCGCAGATCTAGTTTATGTTTTTACCCCACAGATGACGAGGAACCAGAATTTGAGACTATTCGGTAAAAGACACATCATCGTGCATGCGTAGTATACAGTACATCTACATGTATCTAACACATTTGATAGATCAACGGACACATGAGTGGCACACTGGCTGTCAGAGTGGTGCAATGGAAACATCAGCGCTTGTCACCTCTGAGGAGTCGGGTTCGATTCTCGGTCGGACTCGGTACTCATCAGGGCCCGGTTGCACGAAACTCACGACAGCGCTATCTTGGTGTTAGCGCTATCTTCATGTTAGATGACGTAAAAATCCATTGTTCTTTTACGTCATTTAACATCAAGTTAGCGCTAACACCAAGATAGCGCTGTCGTGAGTTTCGTGCAACCGGGCCCTGATAGAGAGGACAACTCTCTTTGACAGCGCTCGCTTATGAATTTACACAACATTGCATTAATAATAACACTCACTCCATCACTCAAGAGAACATGATTACAAAATCTACCACACTTCTCCAAGTCCTTTAGCTCAAGATACGTACACACAATACTCAGAATGTTGCCACCCTTTCTGTGTAAGGAATGTCATTCCCCAGAATAGTACCACAGTTCCTTTAGCATTAGACCCAAATTATGCAGTTCTGCCATAGTTTTCATGTTTGACCATACCCCATTTCCCAACATCTCCAGTTAAAACCTACTGTTCACTATATCATTCCCAAATTACGGGTACTACCATAGTACATTCTGGCAGTACTGCAGCAGTGCTACATCCTCAGTGTGTTCTGCCCTGAGGGTCTCGTTAAACTTGTTCCCCTCATGTTGAACTCCCTATTTCCCAGAGTTCAAAATCCAGCATATAGCTTCATTTCTCTTTTCCCAATGTGTGACCCTATCTCAACCTTGTGACATACATTCTTGTGCTGTCAAATTGACTCCCTATATCATAACTCCTGCCGAGAAATTCTTAAAAGTGCCGACAGTTTCTGTTTTGATAACAGAGGACTCATTTTGCCATCCTGCAAATCCAGTCCTTACAAGATATAAGTAATTGACGTCCGTGCCATGGGGCAAAGCCAGTGAATTTCTACCAAATGGTGGTGGTGGCGGTGGTGGTGGTGGCGGGGGGTCTTGGCCCTTTGACCCCCCTTGGCAAAAGCTCTCATCCTCCACATGCTACATGTCTAGCACCCTTGTCATTACTTGTAACCTTCTGAACATCACACTGACAAATGACATGTAACCATGGTGATGCCATATACATACTCTATAACATACATGTAAATTTAACATCACTTTTTCCAATGTCAATATTAACAGACTGTCGATTCGTATTTTTTCTTGTGTCTGCATGGAAGTTTGGTTTGCTTGTGGAACAGAAGAATACTTATTACTTTTTTTGTCTCTCTGTCTGTCTATCTGTCAGTGGTCGGGACCACAGCTCTTTCTGTTTGCTAGAGGGGTTTTATGGAAAAGAAGTAAAAATCCATATGTATTTTCTGCCTCTCATGAATACCACTACGAAGTTGAAGTACTGATATGGCTTCCGTACATGACACATTGATTTCAAATCCAGTGATAGGCATCTCAATCTTGAATGTACACACACATATATGGTGATTACAGTACGTGCATTACTCTTCATGTAGGCATGAAAACATAATTAAACTTCTCAATATCATTTGCTTGAACAGGAACATTGCTATTAGGTCATACAGGGTGTACCAGAAATAGAGTAAAACAGGACCCTCAACACGTTTCTCCAAGGTCGACTTCGATTCACAACTCGAGTAGAGTTGGAGTTCAGAATCTGCTACCGGTAATGACGTCAGAAAAGCAAAGTGCGCATGCCTACTCGAGTCGTGAATCGAAGTCGATCGAGTAGCGCCAAGATGGCGGCCAATATGAATTTAGACTTGTTGGAAGAATTTTTCCATGACAATGGACCAAGTTTGGTGGTTTTTAATCAGTTTACGGCCCAGGCGGCAATAGCGCTGCTGCTAAGATGATGAAGAGTGCCAAAAATAGAACACTTTTGTGAAGAAAGTTACTAAAAACGTCAGGCACGAAGGAAATATAGAATAAAAATGACAAAATAAAATAAAATAAGACACTTAAAATAAAATAAATGAGATAAAATGACACTTGTGGTGATGACGCGTTCATAAAATGCTTTTTTTGACATGATTCGCTCCTGAAAGTGTGATAAAATTGAAAAAATACTTTAACTTTTCGGACTTCTTGATGCCGTCCGCCATCTTGGTCGAGTTGAACTCTCGGTCGGCCGAGGGCCCGTCGGGCGAGTAGATTTCGACGCCATCTTTGCTACACAGTTAGGCAACTCT
>NMRB01000305.1:110233-141808 GCA_002633025.1 Notospermus geniculatus | reverse complement strand
TGTTGACATTATGACGTAGAGTGCCACATCCCAGTGGTATGGCGTGAGTGTCATACCGGTACATGAAAAGTCAGTGTATGACTTTTTGCCTTGGTATTCAGTGTCATGATGAAAAATGGCTCCCATTCCTTCAGTTTTCATTGGTAAAATGTCTCCACAGTGTTGGCTCAGAGAGGGTTAACACTGAACAGTGCCGATGAAACAAGTATTTTGTGCTGTGTACCTTTCAATTGGATGAGATAATTTTGCATTGTATCATCTCATTTTCAGGTTCTTCATCTTATTCATGTAGCCCAGTTTTCTGATTCCTTCTTTTGGTCAATTCATTCTCACCATATTAGTTACAGCTGGAGACAGCATGGATCAGCATGGTATAGCCAAACGTCTGGTGTGTCCTTGAGCAAGGAAGTGACTCTAGTCTATTGAATTAGGCCCTGGCCATGTTTTGGTCACAAAAACAACTATTTGGCTGCAAATTCTCATGAGTGACTGCAGGGGCAGAATGAATTGACAATGTGTATTGAACTAATCATCTTCAAGTTTCTGTTCACTAATAGTAACACCTTCCCTGTTCCTTTCGATACATTTTCTGTTCACTTTACCGCCTCTGTTCCTTTACTCTACACTGACACACAAAAGCACACGTGCACGCACATTTTCCAATGTTCAAGTAGTATCTAGGGGCCTACTCATCATGTAGATTGTTAACGGTTGAAGTACTAGTAGTTACACTATTGATATTGAACTCTTTACATTTATCCATGATGCATGCAAACATACTAAAACCGTTTTTGATGGGCAGTCACTCGCTGAATTGGAGCACGTTCTCAGTCGTGCATACGCAACATGAGTTCAAAACCTCTGCCCTCTGTAGCTCCTTTTATTTCACGTACAACAATGACAAAAAATGGGTGGAAAATCTTTATTTTGACATTTCAAAGTTGTCAAACCCGGAATGGTGGTGTCACCATCTGTTGTCAGTGAATCATACTGCCCACATGAGGATAAACAAGGATAAGCTGTCTCACAAACAAAACAGTTTCAGCCCGGTGGTCGAGTGGTTAGCGCGCTTGACTACCAAACTGTGCAATGGGTCGGCGCGAGTTCGACTCCGGGCGAAGGCATATAATTGTGAAACAAAATTGTGAAACAAATTGAGGGTCCGTCGGATGGGACTAAAAGCCGTGGTCCCTTGTACCTGAGTGTCTATGCCAGGGCAAGTAAAAGACCCCACACAGGTGGACAGTAGCCTGTCGTGGACTCCATACCTCCGGCAAAAACCCAACAGGGTTACGACGCCGGTAATGATATGTATGATATGTATGTAACATGTCACATGTCTCTGAAGAAATACCAGCTGGTACGTTGTACACATCAAGTGCAACAGGTGGCCCCTTAATATCTTCATCTGGTTTAGAGCTAGGCATGTGTAGTTCTGAAGCAGACATGATGCTACAGCAGATTCTGTGAATTACATGAGGTTCATTCACAACTGGTTTCCCATTTTGCCAAAACTCATTTTGCCTACCCATTTTGCCTTAAAAAGAGAATTAGGCAAAATGGGTTTTGGGAAAGTGGCATTAGATGAAGTGGATGTTGGCGAAATGGGAGTAGGCCTAAACTCATTTGACTGTCAAATTTCCAAGACCACCGTTTGTAACATCAATAACTCCAGTTCTCTCCAGATGTATTTGCACAGCTTCTCTTCCCGTCCTTGTGATCCTGACCCTTCAAAACCCTCCTGGTTTGTCCCTATATCTGTCCCCTTTTATCAGACCCTACTTAGTCGCATCTATGTTCTTTGGATCTCCACATGCATGTTGTTTATGTTTTTACTTAGCAAGAGCGAACGCTGTTGATTTTGATTTCAAACCTTCGTAAGGGCCATACAAGCAACACGGGTGCCCGAATATGGGGCCGTATTGTAGAAGCTTCCTTAACTCTAAGGTGTACCTTTTAGCTATTGTTTGCAGAGCAGAATACAAAAGCTTTAAAAAAGTGGACCTTAGAGTTAAGGAGGCTTCTAGAATACAGGGCTTGATCTAACTTATTGGGCCTCATACATTGAATCAGTTAAGTAGGAGGCGTCATATGCAAGGATATACAATCCCCAACAATGCACATAAGCACAATATATCCCACTGCTTACAAAACACGATACACTCATAAAGACTGACGCACTGCAGAAAAGATCTTTCCCTTTAAGTTCTGCTTCTTTTCCACTCTACTTCAACTTTTAATCAAAATCCAAGTTTCTGCTGCTGTGTATAAAGCTTCTCTTCAATGATTCGGTGCGTTTTCAGATGAACTGGCTGAAGCTGGATCTAGATTCATAGAGCGTCTAGTTTTTCCACTGGTGATGTTCAGTCACCAGCAAATCAACTCTGCTGTCGTCTAATCTGCAGTAATTCCCTATTTCAGAAAAACCCGAAAGCCAAGTTTGAACTTTTACCCAATCGAAGATGATGACTTTCAAGCTACTCTTACTCCAAAATACGAAAGTAAGCCCTCAGTATCATCTGATGAGGAAGATAGATCATCCATGTACGTGCCCCCCAAGCCTGGACAGGTGAGTGGATACTATGTACTTCTGATGACCCGTGGCTGAACATGTGCGAAGAAGGACATCCCTTTGACGCCAATGTAAAATGCATTTTCATCTGGAACCACCAAGGTTTAAATCACAACGCCTTTGGTCTCTGCTCTCTCACGAGTGGACGAATGGTGGAACATAGTCCGAAGTCAAAGTGACTGGACGCCTTAATAATAATGATAATAATGTTAGTTCTTATATAGCGCATTTCCAGTTGACCTGCTCAATGCGCTTTACATTATTACCCCCAGCTATAGGTCTGTTCATTCCAATTAACTTTCTCCACTCCCCGGGGAGTATTACAGTCCCGGCAGCTGATTTCAGCGCCCTTGGACTAACATTCACATAGACCATCACTACCAGCCAGGTACCCCTTTTACACATGGGTGGGGTGAAGCAAGTGAGGCAAAGTGACTTGCTCAAGGTCACAAGCGAGCGTGTTTTTTTCTTGGTCAGGACTGGGAATCGAACCCGGGACCTTCTGCTCAGAAGTCCGTCTCGCTAACCACTACACCACGCCGCTCCTCGCCTTGATACACCACGCCTTGATATTTCATGATATTCTTTTCCAGCGAAACACAGTTACTTCTTTGTTCATTTACCCACGGACTGTGTGTCCCTGTTTAATATCAGTATCCCTTCAATTCAATTCTTGCAGCACTCTGTAATTCAGGAATCTATCGGTGAGGAGGATATTGCTCCATGGGCTGTCGAGGAGCCTTATTACGACATCGGTTTGCCCGCAGTAAAAGTTAAAGCTCCCCGTCGTTTCCATTTGGAAAACCAGCCATTACAGAGGATAGACGATAATGTAAACAATTCATTTAATGGTGAAAAATCACCTGAATTGGATAAGAAAAATTCAAAAAATTCACCCAAATCTTCGCCCAAGGACACGACGAAACCTGTGGAGAAAAAAACTGACAAAAAGACATTTGGGAAAGATGGATTGAAACCAGCAGCAAAGAAGGACCCTGGGGGTAAAATCCCCGGGAAGGATCAGTTGAAACCAGTGTCCAAGGATCAGAAGCCTGCTTGGGCGATGAAGGGATTGAAGCCTGTTGCAAAAGGGCCAAAATCAGTTGCCAAGGATACAGTTGCCAAGGATACAAAGCCATTGGACAAAACAGACTCAAAACCTGAGAAGATTTCAAACTCAAAACCTGAGAAGATTTCAAATGGTAAAGAAGTAACAGGAGATGCCCCGGCCCGAAAACCTGGACGGAGGACAGCACCTGCTGCGATGCCCACCCGACGGCATGGTACGGTAGCGCCGCCACCAACCAATCCTCATCTTCTCCTCGATCAGCTGGAAATTCCCGACAAACATAGAATCGGTTACAAGAAACCGGAACCATCGTCGTCCTCAGAGTCAGACGAATCATCAGAAAGTGACGCAGAGGAGGCAAAGGACAAAATAAGCTCAAGAACAACAACATTGTTCAATACGAGAAATAATTTCGGGGGCAGGCGGAGAAAAGTATCCGCACCAGCGCCACCTGTCAGTTCTGAGTTAAGCGCTCCACGGGAACGAAGGTCGTCGCTTGGTGACCGGCCTGACCCGTACTTCTTACACCCCAATAGACATTGGGTAAGTCCAGTTGAAGACCTGCATGCCATGCTTCGCCAGGATTCTTTTGAAGCTGGAGGTGTTGCTTTTTCAACTGACTGCCTGATGATTCTTCCTGCATTGTTCATTTTCCCCAATTTTACGTCTTGTGTGGAGCTTGCTGAGTCATTTCTTCTGCTCGACCCATCAGTGAACGTTCAACGGCTTTTTGTGTCAGAATTCTGTTGCTTGTCTTGGCAGCTACCAATTTTATGTTACGGTTTAGTACTAACCTGCAACTAGAAAGTATTATGACATTTTCTTTCTCACTTGTTGTCCGAATTACTCATTCACCCATTGGCCAAATGGGCTGAAAGGATTGGAATGAACTTCACACGTCGTCGTCTAGCCAAGTTTGGCAGATGGGCCATCTTCATCATAAAGTTGTCCGTCTGTTCAAGGGAGACCAAACTCTGAATGCACCCAGACATGGCCTGTAGGTGGTCATTTCAATCCTGCCTCAAGGATCTGCTGCTTGGTTTGGGCTGTTGGGTTTTGCTTACAAATTTTCTTCATGGTGTAGGACAAAATCTTGCCTGGCAAAAATGAACTTGCTCTCAACTTCTAATCCGAAGCCGTGGCTGTTTCATGAATCCAGATATCTCAGTTGCATGCTATGCATTAACAGATGTGTTTCTGACAAATTGGCGAAAGTGAGACTTCTTCAAGAGGTTCTCTGCAAACACGAACTAGGATTCAGTCCGAGACGTCTGCTATTTAGTAACCTTTACAGCTCTGCATTCAAAGAATTTTAACAAACCAATCAATTCAACTCAACGCATGACGCATATTATTACTTTCTATAATTGATTTGAATATCAGACTATTAGTATTGAGCTGTTACCAAATAGACCTTCGGGGTAAATTCAATAGGAGATATTTTCTTATTGAATATTGGAAAACCGTGTTTTTTTCTGCATGCAGTTGTGCTGTTTTGATTTGACTGAAATGCCACTCTCTAGCTTCCCAGAGTTTCATTTTAACTAACCGAACAAGAGGCGACTCCTAGTAGCACTCGTATCAAATATTGTGGTAGACCCCTCTCTGTGTGTCCCAGGTAGCTAGGAAAGCCCCCAGCATGTGAGGCTTCTTGTTCATCTCCTAAGGTGGTCCTAGGCATGCATACAGCGAGGATGATCGACACGACTTATGTTGTAGTTTGTGGCCTGGAAGAGGTGCCAAGCAAGGAGACATTTCCTTGAATGGATAGTAACCTATTTCACTGGACAGTCAGAATTTTGAATAAAACATGCAATAAACCTTTCAAACTTCATTGGTGTCGTTCACTTGTTTCAGTGTTGAACATAAGTTCTTTAACCTCAGAATCTTCCCTAATACGTTTTCAATCATTTTTTTCAGACAGTACAAAATTTAACTTAAGTTGACTTCAAATGGATAGACGGGCTCAAGTTTGTCACCAGAAAATGTCCACAGTTTCAGTGTTTCTGAAGAGAAGTTGAATTTGATAACACCATATTCATCAAATCTTCATGTTTTGATTTCAGAAATCAGAAGATGTTGACGTAACAATAACCCAGGAGCCAAACACAGAAGGAGGGTTTGGTTTTTCAATAAAAGGAGGCAAGGACCAGCTTTGTCCCATTATCATTGACAAAATAACACCAGGTATGCATTCCCGAACATTAGTTAGTATATTAGGCAGTGCTGCTAGGAGCACAAATCTGATGTAATATATGGATTTCATCTGGTATGTTGTCATGGTGGGGCGGAACTCAGACTCGCTCTGTTCGGGCACAGGATTCAGCCAGTAGTATCCAAAAACTTGTCCTATAGGTTGATAACTCGCTCTCTATGGTGTATGAAGTTACTACCAATTGACAAAATACATCCACCGACTTTCAATGCAGCTTCTTTTCTCAGTAAAGTTGCTCTGATCATACAGTACCATCACCAAGAACTTCACTCCATTAGAAACTGGTCGTAACTCATGTTAAAGCCCCACTGTATTGAATGTGAAAAACGCAAATCATCGCCGCGATTCTCACTCGACGTCAGCGTAGTGTAAAATGTACTACGCTCTGTCAGAATACATTAGAGCTCTCCCTGCAGTTTTTTCCAATGCGTGCTGAAAACTAGGCCTTGAACTGTGAAGTGCGTATCAGGCAAGCATTTTGGGGACCTTCACCAGGCTATGGGACCTCTATGTGCACTCTCCTAACTTTTTGAAAATATCGTAAAATTCAATACTGTGGGGCTTTAAGAATATGATAGAAGAAAAATGCATGTTGCAGCTGTACATCACCCTCAATCCACGAAGCATCAGTACTCTCAATGAGGAACCTGCTAAGTACCACCCTTGGCGGCACTGTTGTAGTATACCTCTTTTTTCGACGTTTTGTCCCTGTAGTGCTGCACATCAAGGACTAGTGAAGCGATGTTATGTATATCACACGGCCAGCTGAAGCATGCAGCATCAGATGATGCCTTCTATTTTACTCTAAAACAACTCCTGTTGCCACTTTTTCAGAGAGTGCAGCTTCTAAGTGTAATGTGTGTGAAGGCGACGAGATAGTCTATGTCAATAACCAGTGTGCTGAAGACCAATTCCGAGGTTCGATAATGCTTATTATCAACCAGGCGAATAGGAAGGGTCATCTTGAAATGAAACTCCGGCGATATGAGAATAAAAGTAAATACACTTTATTCTTTTTATCCTAAACAAAGTAACCTGTTATGTGATGTCCCTATATCATCCTAAACAATTAAATTAAGCAGCGAGTTGAGTACACATACAGAAATCTATGTGAGATCATCTGTGCGAGTCATTTCTGTGAGCTAAGTGCTGTGTGCTACCTCGTCTTTGTGAGGTTGATGTCCACGACACGGCTCAAAGACACTATTTCCAATGTTGCAGACATGACTTGGTGTGCTGCCGGCTTTAGGAGAGCATGATCGCACAGACACATGTATGTGTGCTGCCTGCTTATTTAAAAACATGACAAATCCCAACCTCGTTCCCAGGGCTTAACGTTGGCTTGTTAAGCCCTGGCTTCAGAACCGAATACCTCGTCTGTGATTGGCTATCTGCCTGACGTCATAACCGATTTGAAATTTGAAATACCCTGGGAAATGGATTAAAATATGGTTCATTTTATTTTATTTTTCATATCAAAGCAAACATTATTCTTTCTGATGATAGACATAAATGTTTATAACACAGTTTAATGATAATATATCTTTTCACAATCATTACTGTAACCGAGGTTGATACAATACTATACTATACTTGAAATAAGCGTTGGGGACGAGGTGCCAAGAATCTTGGAAGTGAATCCAGGGTCTAACGATCGAAGCCGAAAATGACCTCGTCCCAAGGCAAAAGCAGAAGAAATTTTGAGTTAGATCCTGGGGACGAGGTTGGACAAATCCTCGACAGGCCCATCAGTTGCCTGGTTTCCTCCTCCATCTCTATGGCCCAAGCACAGAAAATGGACCAGGAACCAGGCAACTTGCAGATCTTTAAGTTTATGTAGACTGTGTGAAGGATTTCATGGATACTAACATCTGTATGTTTTCTGTCGGTTAGCATGGAGATAGTGTGTCATTTAACGCCTTGTTTAGCTGGGTGTTCCTTTACCCTTGTTTTGCTAGCCTGAATTTTTCCTCGTTTATTTGCGTGATTTTTGTGGGATGACAGATTTTGCCGACCTCAGCTGATTGCATTTAATTGCATGCATTTCCTGATATTAGCGGTAAGTAAACACTTTGTTTGTCCCTACTGCTTGATTTCTTGATGGAATTTGCTAAAATCGGGCTGTGGAGTGTGAGTCCAGAATATACTTGTATTTGACCCCAAATCACTCAATGAAGAGTGATATTTTGCCCTTTTTCTTCAGTTTTATCCTGAACTTGAAGCTTAGAAAGCCTAGCAGCATTTTGCCTGTTTTGATCAATTTATCTGAAGCATGCAGTGTGTGTTTGCATGGTGTGAATGCTTGCCCCTATTTTAGAATTCTGCAATTTTAGGGTTCTTGTAGAATGGCCCCTTTTCATGTGGATCTGTGTCCATGTCAAGATTATTCTGAATTAGGCCTTCAGAAGAGTTGATCGCGACACTAGTTTCTAATGGTTTATTTCATTGTTTCAGATTGGATAAAGATTCTGAAGTCATGAGACGACCAACACATTCAGTGCACATCAATTCCACGTCCTAAGAGTTGAGCCGGATCATCAAGTCATTGTCCAACGTTCCAGGGTTTGCATGGCCTGCAGTGAGAGTGATGATGGCCTATCACGGTGTCTCCCTTCCACTAGTGAACATCTGTCTGGCCCCGTGCCACTGGTCGATGAGTTTACATTCAACAACCATTGGTAAAAGGCAGTAACTTCAATGGGAATCAGTGGGAATGTCGTCAATTGAAGTAATAGCCCTGTACTGTGCTTTTGAGTACATGCACATGTAGAGTAAGACCATTATCCCAAGTGACACTGCTCCCCCTGATTTTGGAGGGCAGACTGAAGTGAGGCTGCTGCTGCCATCTATCACCTGAAAATAGAACTGAATCTGTCCTGCTGTATGCCATGTGTCAGGTGACAAGAAAAGTGTAAATTTTGGAATGTTCACCTTTGTATTGCAAAGTATCAAAGATCCTGTATATAGTTTTATAATTAATATATTACTCTTTGACTAGAACTTATGACTGCTGTACAATATCTACAGCGTATTGTACGCCTTTTATATCTAAACTTAGGGTGGAATGTAACCAAGGCATTGCCATGTATATTTTCTTAACATTCAAAGCAATATAATTGTGAGTGCCATACCTGTATACCAGTCTACCACAGTTGATCATAAATTATTGTACACTCTGTATGTTATAAGTAATCAGATGTATGTGTGATTTTGTTCAGCTTATGGTCAAATTTGGTCTGGATTCTGTGATGCTGTTTCTTTGTAAGAACATTTTTGGGATTTTTAACTTTCTGTTGGACTTTGAAATTAGCTAGAAATGTATTTCCATTTAATTGTATCACAAATTGTGCATATTTTTAACTTCGTGTTCATATTAATTTTAGTATCTTAATTCTTATGAAGCCTTATGAAAATTTCTCTAATGATTATTCATTAAGTATGTGCTTACCAATTAGTGTTCATTGACTATGGACAGAATATCATCAAGGATGCATAGACTACATTTTATATTTCAAGTATTTTTGTTTTGCCAACTAATTATTTTGGTGAATTTACTATTTCGTTGTATAAAATGAGATTCTCTGGGATATCATTCTGTCATTATTGAATCTGTTCTTTGTAAACTTGCTGAGTTTCGTGAATGCAGCTTTGTTGAAAATGCACCCTAGGTTACATTGGTTGTCTGTGGCTCTCAACTTATAAATTTGTACCAGTAGCTGCCAGTACAGACCTTTAGGGCAAGCCCCCAAGGTCCCTGTTGGACCTGGAGGCAAGCCTGGGTTGCAGGTGGCTGATCGTTGCGCCACCTAGAAATTCACTGGCGTTGGTGCGGGGGTTGTTATTTAGTAGTTACTTGCGGGAAGTAGATGAATTCATGTTTCATAATGGCTGCTAGTGTCGGTTACCACTTTTCATCACCAATAAAAACAAGCAGAGTAGATTAGTTCAACTGTTTACTGTGATACACTACCATACTAATGATAGACTTTTTAGGTGACAATTTGGGACATTTCCTGAAGCTCTGCTTGGTCAGTAACCCATGTACAAAACACACTGCTGATCATTGGTACTAAAATGCACTCTACTTCATTACGTTTCTTGAAACTAGTAAATTCCTTTAGCCATTTGGCATAAAAATTTGGCGATAAGATTAGGTATAGTATCATCCTTCCTTCTCTGTATATGTAGTGGTTTCACTGTTGTGTACGGTAAGTTACCTTTTGATAAACTCGTGCCAGGAATGAGGGGAGGACTTGTCTTATAGGAGCATGGTATTGGATCTCAAATGCGTTATTTGACTGCCGACGTAGAGGGTGCCACCTAGCGGTAGTAAGTCGAACTAAAAAAATGCATTACAAAATGTACGTTGTAAATCGGGTCAATTTGCCGACAACGTAGTTAGCCCCTGGGTTGGAGAGTGGCACGGTGGCGCCGGCTGTCGAGAAAAAGTGGCAATACCGTGGTACTTTAAGAAAGCAATGTCTAACAGATGAAGAAACATCTGTTGCTGGTGGATTCAACTGAGTTTTGGTCCTCTATCATCTGATCACGAAGTGCTACAGAATCTCTGTGTCTGGACTTTCAGATGACGAGGCTGCCCTGCGTGCCTCTTTGGATAGTTTGCCTTATTTGTTTTGTGTGTGCTTTTGTTTCTTCGAATAAATGAACTTCTAAGAGAAGACATCCTTGTCTTTCTTGCTTTATTTCTTTAGCCAAATAAAGTCAGTGTGTAGTTGTGCCCATGCCTGAGTCTGTAGGCCTAACTAGTAACATGTATTTCCACCAGATAAGAACTGAGTAAAACTTCCTGGCCAGTCAGGATAATCTCCTCAAGTAAAGCTCTCTTTCCTCTTCAGAAAAAACAAAGGTAAAATTATCTGATGCAAGTCATGGTAGACGGTCATTGTCCTTCGAAGGCAAGCGGGCCCTCCCTGGTGTGGGGTTAGGTGAATATTCGCATGGAATCAGACGTAAAAGTGCCGGGCCCGAGTTGATTGGGCGTCGCCTCGTTGACATCCCTCTCGCAGAATCAGAAGAACTGGATGAGGCAGCCACGACACCACCTGTTGGAATTGTTGCACAACGGAGAGCGTCCCTGCAGTCTTCAAGTTCTAACAAATCATTTGAGCTCAAAGACATTCCTCCTGATTTGGTAGGTTGAAAGAGAAGTCACCCAATGGGGAACCTGCATAACTTTTCCCGACAGGTCGGCGCTGTGATTGGTTGTACCGAAGACATCAAAAACAGCAAAGCAACGTAATCAGTGTTATATCTAGGATTTCAGAAGGGCATGGTGCAAACTTTGTGAAAAGGGCACTTCAACCTAGAAAAGGGCACTTTTCATTCGCGACATTTCTTCTAATGGAATTTGAAAAGCTAAAAAGTTAAAAAGCTCTCTATAACTCCAGTCAACAGCCAATTTAAGCCAGTTTCTAAGGTGATATGACTAAAAGGGACCATGGCAAAGGGTCTGGGGGTACTAAAAACTAAAAAAAAAAAAATTTTTTTTTTTTTAGTTTTAGGGCATGGCGTTAAAAAAGGGCACAATGGCGCCCCCTTTCGGGGGGATTGGCGTGGCGCCACTCTAAAATGGCCTAGATATAACACTGGTAATGTCGTCACATCACGACGTCCTTGACGCAGTGCAACATGGACCGAGACGTCGGAACAACCACTCACAGCGTCTCCCAGTAGCATTAGGTACTGTAAAGCAGGAAAATTTCGCGTGCAGGAAATTTTCGCGAATTTCGCGAGCGTGTATGAGTCGCGAGAATTTCCTGTCACGAATATAAATACAGGCAAGTGATAAATATGGTCCGTGAAAATAAACTGGAAAAAAATGGCAGAGACTCGCGAAAATATCCTGCAGTGAATATGTCTATAAATCTTGATTCGCGAAAATTTCCAGCCACAAAATTATCTTTACAGTACATGTAGATCTGTTGCATACCTGAATGAAAAGCAATGGCCTCATTGTCTCTTCATGATTTTGAAAGAGTGTGACCCACAGATTTGTCACACCTGTTGGCCACTTGTGTTCGACAGTTGTGATCAAGTAATTGCCACCAAACTGACCATCAGTATGACACCTTTTAGATGTGTCCACAATTTGCCCACCAAGCCTAATCCTTATTTGTATGCTTGTTGTGCCATCAGGTGGGCGTCAAACAAATCTGCATTTAAATTCTGTTGGATGTGTTGTGTTGCGACCACTCTTTGAGCCCAAGCTCAGCAGGTATCTTCCACATGATAATCATTTCGCCATCAGGGTCCATATTCATAAAACCTTGCTGACTCAGTTGGTTGCTAGTGGTGTGCATTGCCCTGTGCAAACTAGGTAATTTAGTATGTAACTAATATGTGACCCTCCACAGCAAAACCAGTCGCATGTCGCTCTTAGCTTGGCAGGTTGAGACCAAATGTTGGTCAGTTTCAATATTGTCTGTCTATTATGAACTCGGAAATAATCTATTTCTTCCATTCTCTCCTGGTGTCATCTTAGTTCGTTGCGGCTCACCTTCTGAGTGACATGCGACTGGTTTTGCTGTGGAGTGTCACATATGAATATGGGTCCTGCTGGTCTCCTTGCTCTCAGCTGGGCTGCTGATGGAGAGCGAGATGGTGCATACCGGTAGCTTGGATTTGAAGAGAGGTGGCACCCTGTTGCATTACATTATCCCAGCTGATTCACAGCACCAGTGATACCCATTTGGCTCTTTCAACATTTGAGCCATGTTCTAGTCATGTTTATGGTATTCTTCAGGGTGACGATGATGACGATTTGTTTGAAGAACTGATCAAACCAGAGGAGACTGAAGGCGAGGAATCGGTTCCAGAACCTCCACTTCCTAAAGAACCAGAACCCAGAAAACCATTGCTAAGTAACCGGTTTACGAAAATGCCGAGTATTGTCGATGCCCAGGAGAAGCTGAAGAAAGAGAAGAAGGTAGTCGACATTGATGATTATGAATCGGAGGATGAACGTCTTGAACGAGAGATCATGGACCGACTTGAGAAGGAGGCGGAGGAGGAGGAGAGGGAGAATGCAGAGATGGAGAAGAGACATGATAGTATACTGAGTGATGAGGACAAGACTGAGGTATGTAGGCCTAATACGTCAGGGGTGGTTCCAGGACTCCTGCGNCCGGGGGGGGGGGGGGGGCTGAGGATCGAGGCCACAGGTGGCTGCCAAGGGGAGCCTTAAGAAATCCTCTATGGCTGGCAGGTTAGGCCATGCCACAGAGCTGGTGGTACAGTACACTTGTGTCATTTTAATGTAATTTATGTTTGTTTGCCTTGACTTTCAGCCAAAGCGAGTGTCGCCCATGATACATGTACCAAAACCGGTGACCGAAAAGTTGGAGAAGCAAGAAAATATCTGTGATGAACAAAACAATGTGCCAAAATATACAGCTGCTGGTTTTACCATGGAAACTGACTCGAACAGTCAACCGGACATGCCGAAGAAAAGTACTGTAACATTGAACATGAATCTTAAGCCTAGTTTATCAAAACAAAACAGTTTTGATACCACGCCTGCTCAAAGTGATTCTTGGAGGGATAATAACAATAGCGATATCCATTCTGGAAACGTGGAAACGAAACCTGTGTTTGAAAGTGTTGGTTCAGTGGAGTTGAACTCTTCGGTGCTGGATTATACTGATTCGACTCCCATGGAAGATAATAAGGTAGATAACGTGATTAGACCGAACGTTGTTCCAGTGTCGTTTTCAGAACCTCCAAAAGCTGTGTTTAAGGAGCCGCCAAAACCTGCCCCACGAGTCCCGTCAAAACCGGCTCCTGTCATTCCTGTGGCTGAAAAAGAACCTGCAAAACTTGCACCAAAAGTATCGTCTCCTCGGCGCCCACGCTCAAATAAGAATTACTCGTTCTTGAAGAAGTTTGCTACTGAGGATGCATCAGATTATAAACCTGACGAATATAAACCGTCTGCCACCACAGGGTCGTTTTTGGATAAATACGTGAAGGATTTAGACCAGGAAAAAGAGTTTGACTCTTTGTTTGATTTTGATAACACGGACGATGATGCTGGGCAAAAAACTTACACTGTTTACGATCGCTTCTTGGATCATTCTCCACGGCCAGATATAGCTTTGACGTCAAAACCCAAACCATATGGTGGCTATCTCGACGCTACGAAACCTAAACCGTACCCAGGGTTCACCTCGGAGGGTAGTGGTCCTTCAAGTAGGGCATCTAGTACTGCTGACCTGAGTGCAAAATCTGAGACTCAAAGCTCACTCTACGCACCATCAAAACCTGAACCGTATGGTGCTAAAGAACCAGCTCTAAATGAAGACCAAACCGTACTTGTGGACTCTCTGGATGGAAGCAAAAGTGACGATTCACGTCGTAATCTGGAGGATACCGCTGCTGAGAAACTTGATCAAGACAAAAAGGGTGAGTCACTTGTTTCCTTTCTGCATTGTTACGTTTGAGGCAACCTCTACCCTTGAAATGACAGGCTAAGATACCCTTGTGTCCCTCTGTATCAATATTGAGAGTTACTTTATAGCAGTGATGCTTTAAAATAGTCCATCCTTTGGTGTTGAAGGCACCAAATTCTCCAAGACAACATGTATACGTAGATGTCATATATGATAGCCAGTTTGTAAGTCTCTGTAATTGACAGTTGACTGTCCTTTCAAGGGTCATGCCTTTGGTTCTGCATGATAATCCCAACTAACTGCAACTCCTCTGTACATACTGTCTAGCAGCATGCCACCCTGGCTTGTAGCCTTAACATGATCATTACATACCTTAACTGTTGGTATCTACTCTCACTGTCTCCTAATACCCACTTTAATGTCTACCATCATCCTGCTATAGATCCGTCCCGGGCCTCTGGTGGCCTCTCAGTCTGGTCACCTTTTCCTAAGTTCCAGTTTCCCCACGCAGATGGCGGGTTTAGTATGATGGTAGGCTGTCTTTTAATAATCCAGCCATTTGGACTGAGGGAATTGGACATGTCAACAGAAAATTTTGTGAATGTTGATGCACGTGCATGACTTTGTGTGATTTCCTCAGTCCTCGCGGAAGTTCTCCATCCATGCATGCCGTAAGACACTGCTCTTCCAGGACCAGGAAGATTGAAATAACCCATTGGTTTCTAATCGCATGTGAAAAGATGTTGAAAATTTGAGTATTCTTGTCTACTAATGCCATGATTTCAGTCCCACCACTTGATATTTCATTCGGAAGCGAAAGAGAGGAGAAGGGCCAAGGAAAGTCGGACAAACCGGCGGCGAAGAAATTACCGTGGGAACGCGGAGAATTTAGAAAATTTGGTAGCCTGGATTCGCTGAAGAAAGAAAGCCCACGCAGTAATGACAATAGCTTAACGGGTTCAGATGCAAAGACGCAGCCGTGGCGGTCAGAGTCACCAGCACGTCAGGAACGGGAGGAGTCAACTGCGAGGTGGGCCGAAGCTGCGAGTCTTACGAAGCCAGAGTTCAACTCGCCGAATAAACTCCTCGATCCACCAGCAGAACCATCACATTGGAGCGATACAGGGTACACCAATCCTGTTTCCTCATCCTGTGAACCCAAACCTGCGAAATCATCTGGCATGTCTGGTCCGTCTGCTCACGATGTCGAGGCCACGCCTCAGGATTATGCTAATGGTGACTCGTACAAGAAAATGAACAAGACATATGCGCCGGGTTACCTGGAGGAGGAGAAACGAAAGAGAGAGGAATGGAGGCGTGAACAAGAACGCAAAAAACAGGTGGGTGGACAAAATTAGAGTCGGAATACTAAAACCCATGTTGACTAAAGCGGGTGATCCACTGTCGCGATTTTGGCTTGAGACGCGGTTACCATATAAGGACTTCCGATTGCCATATAAGGCGATCGCAAGGGACCGCAACCCCGTCTCAAGCCCAAATCGCGACAGTGGATTAAAGGTTATCTTTGCTCAGTGCTCTTGATGTGAGCCTCAGTTGAGTTCATTGAATTGAACTGAATGTTTGGCCTTTCCTTTTTCCAGGAGTTGTTTACCAAGGGTCAAATATTACGAGAAGGAAACAACCAAGAAGACATCAACCCCCAGGTGAGACAGACTTCGTTTTCTTTCCGAAATATGCTTCAGTGAATGAATGAATGAAATTCGGATATCGTACTGCATGGTGTGTCAGAAATGTTGACCGAAGCATTTATCATCACCACAGGTTGCTCTGAGCCGTGATGTGCTTGTAGTACTGAAGATTAGAAGTCCTACTAAATTAACTGCAAATGATTAAATGGCATGCCGTTGCCCATCTGTATTGTCCAAACCTTCCATACTCCAGTTCATTCCCACTCCAATTTACTTATTGAATTGACAATCATTGATTTCAACACCGTGGCGCCGTTCTTGTGAATAAGGGAATGTTATCTTGGAGCTGCAGCAGGAGGTGAGATCTAACTGCCACAGTCGGCTGCTCGCAATAACAGAGTTGCATTAAATTGAATCTTGTATACTGAGTTCAGGCTTTTGACTTTAACTGGACCTTCAGAGCGAGTTGAGTTGAACCAAAAGGCCTGTCAAATATTTTGCTATAATGAGAGAAGGGCTCTGAATCCCAGCCTCTTTTGCATTGATTATATCCCAGAGGTCATCGATTTTGAGTCCGTGAATGCATTCTCTATTCATTACTCGTCGTCTTAGAGAGGTTCCCATTCTTATTGTAGTCCACATTCCATCTCGGCTACATCATGGCACCAAACAATGGTGATGTCATGAACAGCAGCCGAGTCCATTGTAAGGGGTGCTCCCATCTGTCCCACCTGAAAGCATATCTGGGTCGTCCATGACCAGGTGTACAATCAACTTATTTACAATCTACCTCATGAATATGATAATTAGGTTCATATTATTGGTTGTTTCATGTGGTATAGGTTTGTTTGTATTGTGATAGGGAGGCACATTGCGTAGTGAGTCAACCCTTGGAAGAATGTCACGAACCAATGTGATATACATTACTTGAGATCTGAACTCTTTGAGGTTCAGTTGAGAGGACTTTTCAGCATGGGATATTGTGCGGGGAGTTTTCACACTTGTTGAATGTCCATTCATAAAATGAGGAATCATCGTGCGAACCCTCGTTTGAAAACGTGCCGATGCCATACGTGCTCAACAGGAGAGCCACCAACGGAGAATGGGCACGTGGAAATACGTTCGCCAGGGGCGAAAGTTTTGACAGCGAGGGTAGGTCTCTTTTATACTTTAGCTGAGCATGTTTCATTTGGAAGGAGTGCGGTATTGGTGTCCACTCTCTCATACTCTGTATTTTGTAAATCAATAGGTTTGTCGATCAGGAGTTTCTGATGCTTCGGGTATAGACCTAATGATGTAACCTGAATATGGTAGGACTGATAAAGCTGTTTGCACAAGATACGGCGTACATCAAATGTGAAAACATTACACAGTACTCTCCAACTACAGCTGTGCTTTGCAAATAGGCATTTTTAGTTCAGCCCTCTTGACCATATGCTGTTTAGTTATATCGATCCAGTCCAATCTTTCTCATGTCATCAACATTGGGGCCTAGTGTAGGCCTGTAATGCTGGATGATCTGCACAATCTGGAATGTCTCCTTGGCAAGGAAGAATAGTAAATCTGCCGTGATATGACGTGCATGACAAGGGATAAGAATTGATGGTGAAAGTCTGGATAGGGGCCTGACCAGGGCCCATGTTCCCAAAGCCGTCGTTATGTTAACGATCGTTAAAACTGGAAAAATGCATAGCGTAACGACATCGTTAACCTTACGACGGCTTAATTCGGGAACATGGGTCCAGCATGCTTCAGGAATGAATTAAGCTGATCGATCCAACATTTTACGATAGTGGTTTACAATATTTCAAACCAAGAAAAAGAATGTTGACAATGTTCATGATGAATGAATAAATCTTTGCCATATGCTATGTGCGGAATATTGATCCACTTTAGTTCTGTATGTCAACAAAATTCTGGTTGCTTATCCAATCAATCCATTTTGTGGACAGATATTCCGAAAATCTCATTAATGAATGAATAGGTCTGAGATTTCACCATGTGTTGCTCGTAAATTGATCCATATTTTACTCCAGTTATCAATATTTTCTCTTAAATCACAGTAATATTGGTGTAGGGTGGGTTTTATCGTCATGGAGTACGTCAGCCATGGTGATTGATTGTCATACTGTAGGTGTTGATCAATAAGCAGGTCTGTGACCTTCGTTAAGTATTAAAAAGTAGGAAAATGATCATTATTCATTTAAGGGGATGTTCTGTTCAAGGCTATTTTGTACGAAGGATGCCGGGCAGTGAAGTAGGCACTCCTTGTTAGTACATGTACCGGTACACCACATTTGGTATTCGTCTTGTCATAACATGGCCATCAAACNAATATTCCTAAAAATAATCTGAAAATGCCCTAAATTTTGCCCTAAAAAGTTCTAGAAGTTGGCTGGAGAGCCTGGAGATAATGATACAGGGAGTGATTTTTTTTCGTGGGAATGGACCTAGAGGTGCTATTCTTTATCGGGTATTTATGTCATTAAGAACTAAGGAATGTAAATGATAGTCCAATATGAACTTGCCTGGATCCAATTATAGAGGCTTGTGGGGCAAGCTGAGACAGAATTTTACTTGGTCATATTGTCTTGCCTAATTGCCAAGAAATATTGGCCCTGTGCAGTGGGTGGCCCTCCCCCTTAACTCGAGCAGGGCTCTCAGTATCGGCAACAATTCATAAGCGAGCTGCCTTACGAATTTTTGGTATCAGTGGATGTGGTAGATAGTCTATCTTTTCGTCAGGTTTGTAGGAGGACCAGAAAAAGCTTACATGTTCATCTTCCCTTTCACCTGAGAATGCTACGCATATCTTCCGATCTTGATATCTTAGATCTGTTGGCAAGGAATTCCTACAACATTCCTCTCTGATTGTTACAGGTCAAGAGGGCCCTATTCACTTGTTGACGAAAGGTTCCTCAGTTCTACAAACATATTTACTCACCCGGTCAAGAACATTTCGAGAGATTGTCATTCAAAACTCACTGGTGACATTTAACCCATTCGTTTTGGGTTGCAGGCTTCTTTTGGCAAGAAGCCAGTCTAAGAATCTCTCATCAAACATTGCACTTTTTGAAGCATGACAGTTTCATAGTATGCAGCATGACAGTTGTCATATGTATTCACCATCACAGCACCATGACAGTTGTCATGTCATTCATAAGTACGCACCATTTTCACTGTAACAGTTGTCATAAATATGCACCATTGAGGCATGTGTCATAATTATGCACTACTGAAGCATGTCACGTGTCATAAATATGCACCATTGCAGCATGACAGTTGTCATATGAATGCACCATTGATTCTTAAGTAAAAGCTCATGTTTATGCTGACATGTGAGTTTTGTTCACATCTTTTCAGGATGTCCAGAGGAATGACCAGCTTCACAAAGCCATCCACAACTCAGAACTAAGGAAACTAAATGACTTAAAGAATGGCAGTATTCCTGAATGGGCCAACTTCGAGAGGTAAGAAGGCAGGAGAGACATGGCTGAGTTTATACTTGTCCCTAGTGGTTCCTGGACTTCGCAAGAAGGAAACTCTGACGTGTATTGGCACCTTTAGAAATGTCAAACTGTACATGATAACTTGACCTTCTGCTCCGTCTTATGGACAACAATAAGCTGACCTGACGACACAAAACTGACATGACACCTCAAGCGTGTGTACACTCACCTACAAGTACTATTGTATTGTTCACATTGTCCATTCTAAGCGTCGGAAAAACTAAACAAGATGTTATCAGTTGGAATACTTGTGATATTTACTTAATAAATTAGGTGAAATAATTGACGTGGAATCTCTGACGATACTTCTCTAACGTCGTGATAACCTGAATACTTTCCAGGGGGCACATGGGATTGACATAAGCGAAACTAAATAATGTTAATTTTCACAAAATGCCACGTATCAGGCCAAACTAGGCCCAGTTAGACGCCATTGATGGATTTCAATTGATTTCAATGTTTTGTTCTGTTCGATATTTTCAGGCCTGAAAATGACGACGATGATGAGCGTGAAATGGAAGAGAAGGCCAGACAGGGTAAAGAAATGTTTCCTTGTGCAAGAGGGATCCGAATGGGTCGCTGTTGAATGGGTGATAGTGATAGTTGGGATCCACTTCATTTCACTTCTGGTAGCTTGACAAGAAAGTGCCTGAGGGTCCTGGGAGACCCTGGTTGGGGTCGAAAAATTTGTGAAATTCGGAGACGACACTTCGTATTATATGAGAGTAAAGGGTACTGAGGGCACAAGTATGTCTGAGTACCAGTATGCATGATCCCGACTATGGTGTCCAGAGTGGAGGCCCTTCGTGCAAGATTGTAGCCCAATGGCAGATCATGAGCACATACTACAATGTGCCTGCATGTGCATGTTATGGGTCCACCTTACCACCTTCAAATCATAACCCTGGTCCTTTGCAGTACTGGTAATATGTGTCTGATGCAACTCAGGGGCGGATCCAGAATCACGGGAAAGAGGGGGCACAGCCGGCGCACATCATGGAAAACCTCGGTCAAATTTTAACACCTTTTCAAAATTCCGAAATTTCCCGGCCAATTTTAAAGATTTTCCACAAAATAGAGGGGGCACGGGCCGGGTTTGCCCCCCCTTGGATCCGCGCCTGCAACTATTCTTCACTTGTTTACAAGGATTTTGCAGTTAATCTTAATATGCCTACGTTGAATGTTTATGTCTAAATCATGTGGTTCTGATACTCGTAGACAACACAATGTACAAATATGGAAGTGTCTAATTCACCGCATGTAAATTTGCCCGCACGTGACGAAGCACTCACTCTAAATCACAGCATGAATAACTTTGACGACTACATAAATGATCTGTCTCTGGTCACATGAAGTTTCTCTTTTCTTGAGCATCCTCCCACAGCATGGGTTTTTACCTCGCTCCTCTTCATCTGCTCACGTGGAGTGTAATTGACAAAACTTATGTGTGTATTTTGATTCTCCCCAACAGGAGCCTGTTTTGTTTTGAAGGGTACTGCCCTCCGTAGTGAGGTACCTGCAATCTGTTATCTTCTGATTGAGTCCCCCAAAGGGGGGGGGGTGATGTGTTTCCTGATGGATGTTTGACACTGGATGAATTCAGTTTCTGGAGAGTAGTGATTTGCAAACTTTTTCTCTCCCTCTTGCAGAAGCTGATGAATGGGAACGCTACAGGAAGGAAAAGGAACGAAGCCGTGCTGAGAGGGAGAAACAGGAGGTACTGCTGAGACAGAAAGATGAAGAGAGACGGCGTATTGCTGAACAAGCTCAGAAACGGCATTTAGAGGTACATGTAAATACAAGAAGATAGACGGCATCCCAAGGGAGGTCAGAGACTGGTATTTGGGTGTCCTGAAGTTTGTTGGTGACAGTGTGCAGGCTCCATTGAGGGGGGCTGACCCATCAAGACTGTTGGTGCTTGGTGTCTGGGATCCTATTATAAGAAAAAGACAATCCAATGTGACTGGAGTGGGCGGTGCCACATTTGGGGTCTGTGGTTTAGGCGACTAATTGCATGGGTTTCTTGTCTTCAGGAAAAACAACGCCAACAGCAGTTGGAAGAAGAACTGAGAAGGAAGAGGGAAGCTGACCATGAGCGGCAACGACAGCTTGAGGAGGCGGAGAAACTACAACGAGAGACAGAAATCGATGACTGGCAGCGCCAACAAGAATTGGAGTTGGAACGTTTACATGAGGATCGGGAACGTGATCGTTTGAGAAGGGAAGAGCTTCAGCGACAACGACCAGATATGTTACCCATTCAACAGAGGCATCAGATCCAAGTATCCATGGAGCCAAAAAACTACAGCCAGCCTCATTCTCAGATGTCAGAAGGCCGTCCTTATGACCCGGGTTATCTTGATGGGCATATGATGTCTCCAGATAGGTATTATGGTCAGGCACCAACAAATGGGCAGAGCCCACAAAAACCAAATGCGAGAATGCCGGAGAAGGCTCCAGCCCAGACTAAGTTATCTGCAACAGGGGAACTTCTGCCTGTCAGTCCTCTCATTGGGAGGCGGGATGTGAGAAGCCCAAAAACACTTAGAAAGGGTCCGATTACAGCTCACCCGATTACCAGAGATGAAATACGGGATGGGAATATACCTCAGCCAAAGCGTCGTACAGCGACGAGTCCGTCGGTACAAGTAAGACAGCCTCTTGGTCAGAGTCAAAGCCGTGGAGCTTTGCCAGGGAGTCCCCAGTTTTTGCACCGGGATGATGCCAAAAATATGAATCGGAAATCACTGGGAATGTCTGGAGATTTCACACCAGAGGGTTCAAATGTACCACAAGAACATATGAGTAGAGAAAGATTGACAGATCTGGGAGCTGCTACGAGGGCTCAGAAACGAGAGGATTGGGTCCAACCGCAGCAAAAAAAGACTCCAAGTGAACCTGTGTCTAAGAATGTGAGCCGAGGACATTGGCTGATTGAGGAAGCTGAGCGGCGTAGACAGGCTGAAATGAATGAACGAGATATGCAGAGACAGGGGATGCCTTCTAGTCAAGGTACACCTCAAAGTTACTCACCAGGGCAAAGCCATCCAAGGCTGATGGGGGACAGAATGGGTGGAAGTCCGTTTTATCAGGCCCCAGGGGACAGGCCACATTCAATGTCAAGGGATATGAGTAGTTCACAGACAATGCCCGATCTTCGTCAGCCAGGAGATACGTATCGAACACCACCCCATTTGAATAATTCTGATCATTATGGACCTCAGGCAATGTCGAAAAGTCAGAGCCTTTCAGATTTCAGACATGGCCTACCTCAGGATTATCACGACAGTGGCCACCCAGGGTACCAAACATGCCATCCTCAACATCATCAGCCAGTAAGACAAGAACAACCAGATCCTCGCAGTTATGCCCCCTCTAGCCAAATAAGGACGGCGGTGCCCACAGGACCGGCACCTGCTAAACCCCCGCGTGGAGCACCGGTCCCTGGTGGAGCGTCCACTGCCGAACCAGTAATAGCGGTCAGTGGCAAACACAGGTGTTCCCACTGTATGGCTGAATTGGGTAAGTGCAAAATGGACATCTGTAGACAAATCCCAAATTCCCAGATCTGCGCACTTTCACCGAAATCGCAAACAGAACCTCGACCTGAAACCAGCTGACATGACGCAATCCAGGATTCAGCAATGGTCGACTCTGACGCAACGTCGTCGAAGTCACTGTCGTGGGGTTGTCTGCATCACATCATTCAGTTTCAGACCGAGGTTGTGTTTGCGATTTCGGTGGAAGTGCGCAGATCTTTCTCGTTTACGTCAATTTGGGATTTGTCTATTGGTTTATTTGTGAGGAATGGATTGTAAGATCATGGTCCTCCAGCTGAGCATAGACTATGGCTTCAGAAATATGGTAGCCAATGTGCACCATGAGTTGGCTATTGTTAGAAGATTCACCCGAACTGGTCTTTAATACCTTCACCTCTTTCAGGCCAAGGTGCTGCCATGGTTATTGAATCCCTCCAACTATACTACCACACGCAGTGTTTCCGCTGTTGTGTGTGCCGCACGAGTCTCGGGACAGGACAGGCAGGTGCTGACGTCCGGGTGCGAGGTAGCCGCTTACATTGCCAGAACTGCTACAGTAACGATGAAGGTATCTCTTTTATGGGGACATTTTGAGCTATTGCCAGCATCTCTCCGCAGCACTAGGTTGTAAGGTGACTAGGCTGTCCTTATTTTGTGACTTCTTACCCCAGTTTTTCCTTTTTTTGCCCTCAGTATTTGTCCCTTTCCTTAAGATCGCTGCCTAAATTTTGTTTGCCAGTTGTACATTTCTGCGTAGGGTCTAATGAAGTCAGTCATTCAGAAGCCACCTCATTAACATTTAGCTATTGCTGGTGCTTTCTGTGTGTTACTAATAGATGTAATTCCATTTCCTGTGGGCGCTCCCATGAGTGAGAACATGGTATGCGTCTATGCTTCTGTTCGTTGCAATATCAAAGTCCAAAAGAATTTGGATGTTCTCACGATGCCACTTTAGCGAAAGGGAATTCCTGATCATCGACTGGTTTAGTTCGTCTGTTTGTGAATGTACCTGTACATTATGCTGTTAGATGCGCATACCGGTAGTTAAAGGAGTTAGACGCCGAAGTTGTAAACACTCACTCACTGGTTCTCTATCCACGGACGCCTGCGGTGCTGCCACCTATTGTCTGTGATATGTACTGACGTGAATATCGTGAGTGAGTTGCATCGGACCGGGAACCAGTCTAACGATCACGGGTGCTGCCACCTGCACGAAGGAATAAAACTAGTTTGCCAACCATATTTGTAAACAAACCAGCTTGTTTACAACTTAGGCGTCTAACTCCTTTAAATCACTTAGGCCTTTGCATCACTGTAAACGTTTTGTTCTTTAAAGTTGCCTTACATCCATATAACAATCTTATGGTGTAAATTGTAGCTTAGAAAGCTGAATCTGTGGTAGGATAGAAAGCTGAATCTGTGGTAGGATTAGTGTGAACTAACTCAGCAGCAAGACTAGATGGATCCTCAATTACTGACTCATCTTTCTGGTCCTGTTTTCTAGTTTTCGTTTGAGCTGGTAAGCTAACTCTGTGACTCTGTATGGTAGATGTACACAGTGATGCAGTGTTGCACTGGAAGGACTGAGGAGGACATGGGGCCTGTAGTAGAAAGCACCAAAGCAAATGGACCTATAACAGTCCAAAAGAATTGCTCCATGTGGGAGTTGGATCTCTGTGGGTAGTTGACTTATACCCACAGACCAGTGGCACAGACGACTGCCCATAGATTCCTGTGGTTGAGTTACCCATAGAGAGCCATCATGTGAGAAAGAAAAGTCTCATGTGGAGCTCCACCTTTAGTCCCTAAGCAGTCCACACTTTATTCATGTCAGCCAGTGCACACACATTAGGGCTGTAATGTACGTAGGTCTCAGGCCCTCAGTCCTTCAAGGCCTGGTGATATATATGCTGTCTAATATGATGCTTTTTTAGTTGGTCTGTCATTGATATTGTATGTCTATAATGCAGTCTTTTTCAGCATTTCGTGACAGTGTCTTAATTATATGGTGTGCAATTTGCTTGGATGCATGTAAAATTAGTCCTTTTATAGCAGAATGGTCTTTAGTGACAGTATTGTAGTGCTGAATGATCTTGCGTCCATGTAGTTTTGTCCAACTTGTCACATGCCATAGATATTTTGACTGCTTGAATGGTGTGCTTTGACATGCATCTAACCTGAAGGGTACCGGGCCTGACCATGACACAGCATAACCTGCACTCCATAGCAGCTAACATAATTCCATTTACCAGTGATACAAATTCCTGTCGATGTAGACTAACTGATACTTGTGTTACATGTACCGGTAGTTATTCATGCTGTTATGCGAGCTACCATTCCCAAGCCTTCATCAACAGATAACTTCCCCAAGATTCCCAACATTCGACCAGGATTCCCAATCCTAATCAGCAGAACCATCCCTTGGCCTTCAATCCGCAGAATTTTCTTGCTAGTTTGTGCTGGATCTACCAGTCATTTATGGATTAGCTGAGAGACTGATTGAAGATTTCTACCTGTTTGGTATTAATTTCATGTACATTTTCAACTCTGTGTGGCTGTTCATCAGGCATGCCCTTGACAAGTCCTTCCAACATGCATTTAAACTTTCCCATTGCTTTACAGGTATCAAGTACAGCCGTGTGTAGCCAAGCCAAAGGAATGCTACGATACCTTATTGCTTCACTGAAGATATGATGATGATGATGATGATATGATAGGTCATCGAGCCTTCTTTTGACGTTCAGCAGGGCTGCAAGTCAGATTTGCAATAAGAGACTGATTTCATCAAACACAGTATCAGAGGAATATTATTTATGGAACATTAGGAAAATATCACTGAGGAAGGCGAGGCTGGAATGTTGGAGTTCTCAGTCCNGAACTACAGTACATACATGCTGTTTGGAAACTGATGGTGAACCATTAGAGCTATTGACTTCAAACTTCACACATATGTGCCCCTACGTCAGGTGACCTCATACACCAAGTTTCGGTCCGATCTGATTCCTGGCTTGGCCACCAGGGGGGAGAAACCGAAAACCTTTAAAGTGCAGTTTCGCCTTAACGAATGATCGGATCATCACCGCATTTTTATCGTAGGTACATCTGATGAGGATACACGACATATCACCCGGGTTTTTGATTTGACGCAATTTTCAAGGTCACAGAGGTCAAAGTTCGAAATATCATCGTTGGGTGGCTCGTTTCGTGGCTATTTGTCGTGGATTGTTCAAATTTGGTGTGATGATGTATCTAGGTACCCTCTATGACTGTGGCGAATTTTGGCCCGATCGGACTTCAAATATGGCCACCAGGTGGCTATCTTGGAAATTGGGCGTTGGCCCATAGCTCGTTAACTACTGGAGCTGGAATGTTCTGAACTTGAACAAGTGTCATTGTAGCCTTCATGTGTACTGCAAATTTCAGTGTCATCGGACTTCGCGGACTGCTGCCAGGCAGCCATTTTGGAAAATCGAACTTTGACCTGTGTGACCGATAAATGTTGTTCAACTTGAAAACCCGTATATGTGTCTTCAATAGATGTAGGCCTACCCATGATACAAACCTGGTGATGATCTGTCAAATAATAAGTTAGTTATTGTACTTTTTGTATGTTTCAAATGGAGCCATCTAGTGACTATTCAATGAACTACAGTACATTCATCCAGTTTGGGCACTCATGGTCAACCAGTGGCGCCGGTTGTTCAAAGTATATTATGACTATGACGCCATGACACACAGAGACAGAGGTGGGGTCAGTCAGTACAGTGACCATGGTAACAGGTACAAATGTAGGCCATGCAGTGTTCAGTGGTTGTGTGACTGTCATGGTGTGGATGTGCTGTGTCAGGTGGAATACCTGACTGATCATGGTCGTAGGCCTATGGCCTTGCGCTTGGCCAAGGTGTAACAAAATACCTACCAGCACAATCAAAGACTTTGATGGGCCCAATCTAGGCCTACATCCTATTCCTACCCCAATATTTTGATGGATGCAATTCAAATGCCCAGGCCTAGGCCTACCCTGCCCTGTTATGCCTAACTGTAAAAATAGGCATACACTTGAACACACAATTGTCATGTGTTCTTCTGGGACATTCACCCACAGGTGAGCACATGGTCCATGGACCATTTCATTATTTTTTGGTGTCATCAATGTCACTGACTCTGCTGCCTAAGGTTCCCATGTCTGCTACCAGCTTTTCAGTCGTGATGTACTTTTCCATTTCTGAAGGATTGTTCAAGTCACTGAGCTTTTGTAATTTGAAAGCTCTGCAAAAATTTGACCTGGCAAGTCAGTTCATTCTTATTCATAAACTAACTGAAACTTTCACTCCTGATACTGGCACTGCTCTGTATTGTGGTGTAATTAAGTGAAGTTTGCAAGTGAAAACTTGTATCTTTGTACATGTTTGAATATTATATAAAATCAACTTTTGGTAGAAATGTCTGCTGTTGTGTACCTCCATCATAGAATACATGTAGAATTGATAGAATGACCGACAGTTCAATGAGGAAAAGAAAAACAAGTCGTATTTCATGCACAACAATGGCAAGATTTATTACACCAATTATAGCCTGTTACAAAAAAGGCCGATTCAGCAATGCATATCACACCAGGAATAACTTACCGGGTACTTTACGGGTCGTATTCATAAAGCGGTTCTATCGTTAAAACCGTCTTAGGCCAGTTCCAAGTACAGTGGTTGACGATACTTGGAACCAGCCTAAGACAGTCCTAATGATAGAACTGCTTTATGAATTCGACCCTACATGTATAAAGACGAAGTCTCATCAAATCGTATCGGGTAGTGTGTTGTTTCAAGACCATAGTTTGACTAGTCAACTAAATAAGGCCTAGATTGGAATGTTCATTTCGAAAGTTTGTTCTCAGGACTAGAATTAACAAGATTACCGGTACTTCTGTACCACGGTGCATTTCCATAGGTCTAGATTGCTCGCCGAGTTTTAAACACAAGGGGATACTTATTACTAAGCCCCAAACTGTTGGTACACCTGACTACGCCGTCAGTGAAGTATTTGTCTGAAGGCAAAGTTATTGCAGCACTTGATATTTCAAGACGTCATCTTGAAATATCAAGGGCTGTGAAAACTTTGCCAGGCTATGCCTATGTTTGTCACAAAACTAGTTAGTTTGGTCCCATAACTTGACATTCATCTCTTCGATGGGCCATTTTTGCTTCTGTTTTGGCCACTTCAGGAAGAGGCACTTACACTTCTTGACTCTAATTTTTTAACGGGAGAGGAAAGAATCCCAGTGACTTCATTGGAAAGCATACTGATTATCTTTGCATGATTGTCTCCAAAAGATACATCATACAATGATGTTAACATGATGAAGACCGAAAGTGGCAGATCGTAGTTGAGGGATTGAGACAGGACTGACAGCGAGGATCAAGCTGACAGAAGTTCAGTGAAGCTAAAGTGTATGTTTTGGAGGTTATCTTGGACGTTCCCAAGTGACAGCAGAAAAAATGTCTGTTGAGGTAATAATAGCACATCTATTGAACACGGACAAGTATACAGTTGTGGAACAGATATTATGGCAGATACTAATAAGTCGTTATCAGCATGGTAATTAGCATATATGTGTTTACTGGCACAATGCATCTTTTCGTAGACAGTTGACCTTCAGCTGATTTTCTGCTGCTACACATATTATAGTGTATCGAAGCCAGATTTTATAAACCATAATGAAGCAAGCATAATTATACTCATCATCCCACTTACAGGTCATATAATCTACATTTACCAGTAATTTACTGCACTCTTTGTTCACTCTTTGTTTACACAGTTCCAACAGAAAACATTGTGCATTTTCAACCACATCGAAGTGCAGACGGTTCCAAGTCGAATTGCTGAGACGACACTGAAGGCTTTGAACACATGATGGAAGTCTGAAAACAAAGGGGGAGAGGTCCAAGTCCGAATTGTGCAAGAAAAAGCTGCAAGTGAGGAACTTGATATAGAGTTTTCGCAAAGGCCCCGAAACGCCAACGGGAACGTCTATCCCTTTGTTCGCTACTCTCTTCGTGGCATCGAATAATGGGTTTGGTGTTCGCGGTGGCATTTCGGGGGCTTTGCGAAAACTCCCTATTGTCAACAGGGACAGCACTGCACTAGCAGTCCAGAACACAGTGTTTCCGCCAGNAGTTCCAACAGAAAACATTGTGCATTTTCAACCACATCGAAGTGCAGACGGTTCCAAGTCGAATTGCTGAGACGACACTGAAGGCTTTGAACACATGATGGAAGTCTGAAAACAAAGGGGGAGAGGTCCAAGTCCGAATTGTGCAAGAAAAAGCTGCAAGTGAGGAACTTGATATAGAGTTTTCGCAAAGGCCCCGAAACGCCAACGGGAACGTCTATCCCTTTGTTCGCTACTCTTCGTGGCATCGAATAATGGGTTTGGTGTTCGCGGTGGCATTTCGGGGGCTTTGCGAAAACTCCCTATTGTCAACAGGGACAGCACTGCACTAGCAGTCCAGAACACAGTGTTTCCGCCAGAAAAAAAATGAGGGTACGGACCAAAAAAAAAATTTCCCCCCCCTTTGAAAAATTTAAAATTTTTTTATTTTATTTTAAAAGGTTTTAAACGATGTTTGGTGCCATTTTAGGCATATTTTGAAGCATAAAATCCTCGCGCCGGTCATGCCGGTTGTTTGGTTTCGTCTGGCATGTCATGGAAAAATGGTTACCCAACGTTTTTGAGGGTATGGATCCGTACCCTGGGAAAATTTAAGGGTACGAAATTTTACCCTCTGGCGGAAACCCTGAGAACAGTAGCACTTTAATGAAGTAATGCGAGACTGTGTTTTAAATAGTTTTAAATAGATTTCTACACAGTGACACCAAATCCATGGTGGCCCAAAATTTCCCATTGTCACACACATAGAGGACGAGAGACCTACTTACACAACTTCAGCTAATCATGATTTTGACCATGTATGATGCTTATCCTTGCTTGCAGAGGGCGATGGCCGAGAAACCAGGATTACCAGCGTCACGTTCCATGTACTTCTTGATCACAACGCTTGCATTCTGGAAAGAATAATGAAATATTGACAAATGCACCCACTTATATTCCACTTGGGCAATGAGAGAGAAAGCAACAAATCAAAGCAACAAGTAACATTGTCTGCAATCAAGAGGTTGAAGGAGACTGGCCAATGAATGTAATGCAGTATGACCAATATGCTCAAGGGATAATGCGACAGTTTAGAGGCCACTTTCAACAGCACTTCTGACAACTCCCTCTTACCTGGAGAAGTGAGTCAGGAGTTGTGTCACCATGACGAATTGGGCAGTTCCTTCGGCCATCTTGAAGGAATAAGGTTTGTAACAGATTAGTAGGAGAAACAAGAAAATGTATCTCCAACCAGTCTGAAACCAAGGAAGTTGAGCGCAGCGCCAGTTGAAGAAATAGATGTTGCATTGTCCAGTTGGCATGAAACTATTTCTGAACTGGGATCCCCGTCAAGCCTCCTTGGTAACAGCCACGTTGGAATCAGTGTTACTTACTTCTAATAGTGATTCATCTGAACATGGAATACCCGTATTATGTTTCACAGGGGCACCTCTGCACCCATCTAAAAAAATCGAAAATTTGCACATGATACCCATAGATGCAGTTGCAGACAACTGATGTCCTATGCATCCAGCACCACCTATGTTTGTAAACCATCACAAATGTGGTTTGGTCTTATTTGTGTTGTTGCAACCAATGATTCAGAGATTCTCTGGACAAATATGTATTAATGTATTTCAGGAGGAGTGCCCAGAGAAATGGTCACAACCCCCTTTGTCCTTCAACTATAAATAATCCATGCAATAGACTCTTTGCTTCCTTTCCTAAGGAGGTGTAATTCAAGACGACAACATACCCATTTCATAGAGACCGCCATCTTTGTGAACAAATGTCACAAAGTGATGTTTTACAGTTTCCTCTCTTGCTGGGGTCTGAAAAGAACAGGAAACCGGATAGGACTCGCATCAGAAACTTTTCAAAAAATCGGGAGCTTGGGGGTAAATATAGCGGGATACAGTCAAAGAATTTTGGCACAAGATCCCCGAGAGCTGTTCTAAAGTGCCAAATATGGCATTACTGGTACTGGCTCATGTACAGCTGGAAGAAACTAGAGTGTCCCAAATAACCCTGCACTGTCAAACGGAGTCACCCTCTCTATCATACCAAGAGCCAACGGGGATCAAACCCAAACCTCAGATGTGACATGTATCGATGTTTCCATGTACCACTCTGATGGCAAACTGCTTACCTTAGTCTGTCCCTCTGATGCACTGCTCTCATGAGCATCCCCGAGTTCCTTGTCTTCCTCTAGGTATTTAGCCTTGTCTTCTGGAGACATATCCTTGGTATCATCATACAGTTTCTGGAAATGCTTGTCAGCTAGGAAAGGAAATGACCAAGTATTCAATGCCACTGTGTGTGAACTCTTTGTTAGTTCCTGATTTGGACAATCATGATCTAATGTTCCTGATTTGGACAATCATGATCTAATGTTGATCTAATGCTTGCAAAGTGAATGCTTTCATAGAAATTCACACATTACACATCTCATGGGTTATCAGAAAAAGA
>NMRB01000305.1:87814-104723 GCA_002633025.1 Notospermus geniculatus | reverse complement strand
ACTGTACTGTAGTGTAGTGTAGGTAGGCCTGTCATGCCTTGCACTGCTGGAGTGCTGCATGACTGGGCCTACACCAGTAGTACACAGTCATATGACAGTGACTTATTTTATAGGCCTACTTTGTCGTCACGTGGTCACTCTACTCTTGGAGGAATTATACGGTAGAACTTTAGAATCCCTGGTCAGAAGTGGCACACAATGGAAATCCTATTGTACTATGGTAACAATGCGGCTTATTCCGTCAATCAATGACCAGGGATTGTAAAGTCGTTCCGTATTATACAGTATTATACTTCCATGCTGCCATCTAGCGTGAGCCTAACACTTAATATCAGTTGTTGTAGTCCCTGGAGTCTGGTAAGCTGCATGGTCATGATGATTGAGGATCTACTAACTCTTATTTTTCAGAGCTGTGAATATCTTTGAAAATGGCAACTGAAAAGATCACCCTGCCGGATGCCATTCAGAATGTGGATGTGCTGGATGAGCTTCCCCTACCTGACCAGCAACCTGGAATTGAGGCTCCGGCAATCAGCATTTCTTACATGACAAGCATGGATACAAATTTTGAAGATCGTAATGCCTATGTGACTGGGGTTGCAAAGTATATAGAGGAAGCTACAGTTCATTCAGAATTGGTAAGATACATTAAGAAAGGTTGAAAACATACTGGAACATGTGGTGCTATTCTATATTCAATATATCTATGACTATCTATTTCATTTCTTAAATTTTCTAATTAAATCTCAGTCGTAGGGTATTTCCCTGATGACCAAGTGATCAACTTTGAATGGGATTTTCTTTACTCTGAAAAGTTAACCAATATTTCAAATCCTTCTTGCAGAATGTCTTACTAGAAGAAGGAATTGGCTATGCTTCAATGCTATACACTTGGAGATGTTGCTCACGGGCCTTACCTCAAGTCAAATCCAATGATCAACCCAATCGTGTTCAGATATACGAGAAAATCGTGGAGGTGTTGGACCCACAAGTTCAGAAACTCACAAGTTTTATGTATTTTCAGGTAAGGATGATGATTTCAGACATGAATAATTTTATTCTGAAAATGTGCTCCCCAAAAACATGAAAAATGTGCTCTTGTAGAAGTTCACCTGAGTCCACATTCATTTCCTGCTCAAGACATAGACAATGCCTTGGGTGAGAATTCCCTTATCCATCATTTCCATTTCAGAGAAAAGCCATTGACAGATTCTGTGGAGAAGTCAAACGTCTATGCCACAAAGAGAAGAAGAATGACTTTGTTTCTGAGGCGTACTTGCTTACCCTTGGGAAGTTCCTCAATATGTTTGCAGTCCTTGATGAACTGAAGAACATGAAAGCCAGTGTGAAGAATGATAACTCTGCTTACCGGAGGTGGGTGCAAACATTCCTCAGCCCCTCTTTGTGGAATTTTCTGCACCATTAATGCCAACTTGATTGAACAGTTTGATATTTTAATCCGCAGGGCAGCGCAGTTTCTCCGTGTGATGTCAGAAGCGCAGTCCATCCAAGAATCACAGAGTTTGTCAATGTTATTAGCCACTCAAAACAAGATTCGGGATAATCTGAAGGATAGCCTGCAGCAGATTAATGGCTATGAGGACCTCTTGGCTGAGATTGTCAACTTGTGTGTGTATATGTATGAAAACAAGGCTTATGTGTTACCCGAGGAGAAACACATGATGGTGAAGGTATGTCCTGACTGTGAGTGTGAAGCCAGTGGGGGAACCTACTAATGGGTTATTAGCTGTGGTTGTGGTTGTTTGAGTTAACGTGAAGCATTGAATTGAAATTCTGCACACATTGTGCCTTAATGCTAAACTTTGGTTATTCAGAAGTTATGGTATTTAAAATCATTGAAAGTTGGCTTGTGATTTTCTTCGACAGGTGATGGGATTTGGCCTTTTCCTGATGGATGGCTCTACAAAAGATGGAAGGGAGATTAATATTAACAAACTCGATGCGAAGAAACGAATCAACCTTGCCAAAATTGACAAAATATTAAAGGTATGCTCAACTTAGATCTAAAGCTAAAAATCCTTTGATGTGGCTGGTGCTATGTTCACTGACCTGTCTAGTATCTGGGAGAGTTCATGTTTTACATCTCACGGCTTTACAAGTATCTCTTGTTATGAATTTCATATAGTGCTCCACTTTTTCTCATTCAGCAACTGGAAGTGGTGCCGTTATTTGGCGACATGCAGATTTGTCCCTTCAACTACATCAAGAAAAGTCCGCACTACGATTCTGGAAAGTGGCCTAATTGTAATTCAAGTGCTCCCAGCGGTCAGTGTAGCCTTCTTGAACAGTTATCATCGATGCGAGAGGAACATGTCCGCTACATCAGCGAGTTAGCAAGACACAGTAATGAGGTGACCACGACACAGCGGGAGAATCCTAGATCTGATGCAGAAAATAAAGAACTACATGATCTGGCACTGCGGGGCCTGCAGAACTTGTCAACATGGACGCTCCAGGTCATTGAGTTGGTAAGTCATGTTTTCAGACTACAAAGTACTTCTGACTCTACATCAGCAGGCAATTTGCCTGTGAGATTTGACCAGTGTGCAGGGTGATTCATTTGAGGGAACTTGTTCTGGATTTGGCGAACATAAGACACAGTTTTTTGGATGAAAGGGCCATGTTGGGATTTATTGATTGAAATCGTCTGTTTTAGTATTCTTGGAAACTGGTAAACCACACAGACCATCACCAGAACCCAGAATGCCCCAAAGAAGCAGAAGAATATGAACGAGCCACAAAATACAATTACAGCAGTGATGAAAAGTTTGCCTTGATCGAGGTCATTGCTATGATCAAGGGATTACAGCTGCTGATGCATCGGATGGAGGCTGTCTTCATGGAGGCCATCAGTCGCAACATCTTCACTGAACTGCAGTCCTTCGTACAAGTCAGTCTACGGGATCCGCTAAGGAAGGCTGTGAAGAAACAGAAGGAGGTGGTCAGGAGGTGAGGGTTTGAGTTGCAGGGCTGTAACTACTGATAGCTTTTGGTGGAGGGGCAAAAACCTAGGGCATTCGTTGCCTTGGATTGAGTGGGTGAAAAGCCGAGGGTTTGAAGATAGAGTAAACTCTTTTGTAATTGATGAGCCAGCATCAGTTTTTCCTCATTGACTCATTTCAGCATCATCACATCCGTGAGAGATACATGCGCTGACTGGTTCAGGGGCGTTGAACCCCAGGATGACCCTGCCTTAAAGGGACAAAAGGATCCAAGCGAAGGGTATCAAATAAGGGTGCCAAGGAGGAAGGTGGGGCCTTCCAGTACACAGCTGTATATGGTGCGGACCATGTTGGAATCCCTGATAGACAAGGGAGGCGGTAAACGTACCTTGCGGAGTGCAATTGATGCCAATAGCCTCATCGCCATTGATGACTTCCATAAGGCATCTTTCTTTTGGAACTATTTACTCAACTTCAGTGGTAAGTAGCAGAAATGCCATTAATACCCGTAGATGCATGTACAGAGAACTTGGCAACCCTTGAAAAGGCAATTCTTTTAGCAAATGGGGGATTACCCAGTATTTGTGATGAAACGTTCTCTCATTTTAGGCACGTTGGAGAAGTGCTGTGACTTGTCACAGTTGTGGTACCGAGAATTCTTCCTGGAGATGACGATGGGAAAACGCATCCAGTTTCCCATAGCGATGTCTATGCCATGGATCTTGATGGACCATGTTCTTGAAACCAAGGATGCTTCAGTGATGGAGTAAGTTACTTGTGGATTTCTCAACTGATTAGCAGCACTTCTGTGAGTTGTGACGGAAGGCACCTCTCTGTGTGAAAGTAATGGGCAACTCTGCAGTCGAAAACTATGGGCAGTTGTTTTGTCATTGGTCTTAGCAAAAGTCGCAAGGAAACCAACAATGATGAATTCCCCATAGAGCACCAATTGCATGAGAAAACTCACATGGAAGACTGCTCTTAGAACATGAGAATGTGACTGTGGCAATCGAGAAAATCATGTCAAGTAGATAATTTCAAGCTCAATAGACTTGATCTGAGCGTGCATTGTTCTTGTATTGTTTTACATGTATAAAGGTCAAGGAACGCCCTGAAGTGCTTCTTAGTGGCTGAGTCATTTGAGTGTTTAGGCCTATATACTTCAAGAAGTCTCCCGAGTACATCATCCTATATGTTTCTTTCAATTGACTTTTTGTTCCAGGTACATCCTGTATCCTCTTGACCTCTACAATGACAGCGCCTCCTACGCCCTGACTGTCTTCAGAAAACAGTTCCTCTATGACGAGGTGGAGGCCGAGGTATCAAGTTTCATTCTTTTCATAATGGTTATACATGTTACTGCGTGCTTATCCTATTAGAGCATTCCATGACTGAGTACATGTACACTAGTTCAGGGCCTGCAGTATGTCAAACATGTGGAGACCACTTCCCTGTAAATAACCTTGTTCCTTAGTGAGCATTAACCCTTTCATTACTGTAAACTCATTTTAATCTTTCATACTTTACAGGTGAACCTGTGCTTTGACCAGTTTGTTTACAAACTGAGTGACCACATCTTTGCCTATTACAAGCATTTGGCTGGCAGGTAAGCCTCTCTCTCTCTCTTTTCGTAGTATCTACTGTAGTTGTGCAAAATAAACCTCATCACATGACTGAGTTAGGTTTATCACATTGGGGGTGCTCTGAGAATGTTTCACTCTTTCAGGGTTATTCTCTATCCTGAAAAGGACATGTAGTTTACCTGGAGAATTAAAATAATTGAAACACATTGCAGCAACACGTCACTTTAGGCTTCCTTCTTGAGGATCACCTGGTGTCCTGTATTCAACATATGCAGCTGTAGATCCCTTGTGTAAATCTGTGTACATACACTCTGTCTCGTGTACAGACAGCTTGAGCTCTCTGCCACTCTGTTAGCCATGCTTGTTTGGAATCTTTGTGGGACAAATTCACGTGGGGTGTATAAATTGGACGTCTGTGGTCTACTTCATCATGTAGCCACTTCAAGATTATGCATGGACAGTGATATTCTGAAGGTGCCACAAAACTGGATGCTGTACATGAACAGAATGAGAATGTGCAATAATCTAAACGGTTCTTTTTACAGTGCAGATTTTAAGAATCGGTATGTTCATATGTGGTAATTTTTTCGAAAGTTATATGAAAGTACAGGTCAAGAGTATGGTTTGCATCAAATGAGACCAACATGAACCGGGAATGTGTGAACCAGCATCACCTCAATTAATCCATGCATGTTGACAGTTTTCATTCCTGCCCATCTATAATATAGAAATGTATGTGAATTTCTTGTCATCAGTAACAGACAACCAATGATCAGCGACTCTGGCTGGCCTCTGCTCCTTTCAGTGAAGTACATTACCTACAGAACTACCGCTACTGGGGGGCGCTGTGAGCGGATGTAGCTTTTTTGACGTCTTGTCCATGTTGTATGTACTGCGTCAAGGACGTCGTGACAAGACATCATTGTGTTGTTTTGCTCTGTTTTTGATGTACAGCCGCTCACAGTGCCGGCCTGTCGGGATAATAAGTTATGCGGGTTCCTCATTAAGAGAGATCAGTGTTCAAAACACCAGGCATAGGTCTGAAGTCAATATCATGTTGGACCCTTCTCATCAGGTAAACCTCATAAAAATTACAACTTTTCTCTTTCCATAAAACAATAATCAATAGCTGTGTGGCATCATCGTAAGTTTCACAAGATTTCTGGTGTTTTTAGTATGATCCCAAAATGGGTAGACATTTCGGTGTTAGTTTCAAATCGATATTGCTTCTGCATTTTGCTTTGACATTATGTCTGTCATGTAGAACACAAAATATCTTTCTTTTCAGTGTAATTTGCAGCATTTTGTTCCCAAATCTACATGTTCAGGGGTTGAAATGATTTTGCAATATTGTTAACCAGCAAGGATAAATAATTTTGACCCCTGTTTCCCTTTTCCATTTACTTCCTGTAAACTTCTTCTATCAGTTATGATAGTAAATCTGTGTAGCATAGGTATTGGTTGAAACTGATTTTTGTTAAAAATGGTCACAGAAAAATGAGTAAATTGAACTTTTTAAAACGATGTACAGTAAAAAGTTGTGAATCAAATATTAAATGGGTCAGTGTTGTTTTCTGAAAGCAGTTGTGGGGTGGAGAATGACAGGTCATTTTACTTGGAACTTAAATTTTTCTGTGACACACTGTAAATGAAATCTGGTTTTGTTTGAAGTCTCTTATTTGTCCGCATCATAGAACAGTTAATGTTCTGATGAATAGTTTCCTGTCTGTCTGCTCCTACCTTATAGAACCCCATTCTTTAATGGAAACTCATTTACACAGATCCCCATGCTTGTAAATTTCAGTTGAAAGTGCTCAGTTTCTTTTCATTTTGATCTTGATGTCTCACTGTAATCAGGTGACCTCTCAGTTAAGGACAGCATCTGTCAGTCCCCAAGGTGTCCTTAATAGAGAGGTTCCAGTGTGCTCTCTGAGTTCATGTCGTTTGAGTGTGGCAGTATTCCCTGGTTAGGCCTACTTCAGGAGGTCTGTGGTTGTGTGTGGTATCCTTGGGACTGGATGACCAGTTGCATGCAGCATCCTCCTTCTCCTAGGTTTCTTGGCATGCCTCATCTGGAGCAAGTCCAAATGAACAAGAAATCATGGGAGATTGTACCTGACCCAGCATGCAAGCGGGCAGAGGGTGGAATGAATGCTGGCTTTATCAGATGGGCGGCTGGAGGCCTGCCATCAGATTTTCACTTCTCCATCTCTGTAAAGCTTTCTGCCATCACCATGTCATATGGATGCTTGCCTTGGCTGATTTCACTTTGCATAATGTATACCATACATGTATTTCTTTCTTGGACGTTGATATTTTGAACTGTAAATGTCAGTTTTTCTGTTTGGTTAAACTAGACAATCAGTATTGTGCTGTGTGACTTTTCATTTTAAAAAGGTCGTAAGAGTCACATAACCTTGTTCCCCATACATGTATGTGGATAGATGCTTGCCTTAAAGTGGATTGTTCACGTCTGTCCAAAGTGAACCAGAAATAATAAAACAACCCGATTTATTCGTAACAACAACTGGTAAATGCATTGCAGCGGCCGCTCCAGAAACTGTTCTGTGGAATCTTTGACTCGGCGCGAATAGTCCGCTTTAACCAAGTGATGAATCTATCTGCAGGTGGCGTAATTTACACTAATTACTGTCTGATGATAATTCAGTTGAATGGAGTTGTCGCTTTAACTATTAAGTGATTAATGGTCAACTAACAACACTGTGTATGATTAGATCTTGTGTAAGCCTTGAACTTAGAGAAATATCCTAATCCCTTCTGTCGTTCCATTACAGCATCATGCTTGATAAACGTTTCCGAGCAGAATGTGCCCAACTCGGCACAAGGATCAATTTCCCAACTCCAAATCGATACGAGACGTTACTAAAACAGAGACATGTCATGGTGAGTTAGCCGTGAGCACGGGTTGAATTGGAACCAACCAACGTTTACAGCTCAAAAGAGCTAAACACCATTTCTTGATGTGAACTTGATGTTTTTTCTTCAAGGTCTTGGGCCGCTCGATTGATTTGAACCGGCTGATTGGTCAGAGGATCACGATTGCGATGCAGAAGTCTCTGGATGTTGCCATTAGTCGGTTTGAGTCTGGAGACATCACAGGGATTGTGGTGAGTAAATTTGGCTTCAAATAGTCACGGAATGACTAGTAGAACCTGCATTAATTGCCTTTTTGTGTGGAACCCCTGCCTGGAATGCCTGTTGATGAAAACTCCCCTCAGAATGTGTTTCTGTTTGTTTCCAGGAACTGGAAGGTCTGATCGAGTGCAATAAACTGACTCATAAACTCCTCAGCAAACACCTCAAGCTGAACGACTTTGATGCAATGTTCAAGGAAGCAAATCATAATGTTTCTGCTCCCTACGGACGGATTACACTCCATGTGTTCTGGGAACTCAATTACGACTTCTTGCCAAACTATTGTTACAACATGGCAACAAACAGGTAGGTGCGAGTCTAGAGAGGGTTGTAAAGACTTGCGCTGTGGATTACAAGACTGATAATGTATGCACACAACGCTGACTTGGAAACATTAACGTTATGTCTATTCTTCTAGGTTTGTCAAGACCCATTTTTCCCTTGGGCAGCAGTTGCAGCGAGATAAGGCACCCAGTGTCATGCACCACTATATCTGGGGGACCAAGGTGGGTACTAGAAGATATGAGGGTCTACTGCTTGGCAAGGAATGCATCATGTAAACTTGAAGTTTTCGTGAATCACACCATCTATTCTCGATACTTTTTGCTGAACTTGTATTTTATTTGTTTTCAGGATCTGAATCGGGCATTCAGCATGATCTACAGTTTGTACAGTAACTTTGTTGGCACCCAGCACATGCGAGCCATCTGTCGTCTGCTGGGATACCAGGGCGTGGCTGTTGTCATTGAGGAGCTTCTCAAGGTCATAAAGAGTCTGTGTCAGGGGACAATTCAACAGTACGTCAAGACACTACTCAAGGTGATGCCAAAGTCATGTAAGCTACTGCGGTACGAGTATGGTTCACCAGGTATGTTGGAGGTTCCTTCTTTTCTGGACACATATGGGAATGTTGTTCTGTGAACGAAAAATACAGTCCCCACCGGTTTTCACTGTTCCTCTTTCATTCTTTATAGGAATCCTTGGATATTTCCATGCCACTTTGAAGGACTTCATCCAATATCCAGATCTGAAGACGGAGGTTTTCCAGAGTTTCAGGGAGATCGGAAACATAATACTCTTCTGTCTCATCATTGAACAAAATCTGGTGAGTCTAGCTAGCATTAGTTGTTTGTACTTCAGTGCTTGTTTTTGCCTAGAAGAATACTAATTGAGCATTCTGTTGGTCTTCTGAAGCTCACATAAGTCATTACACGGCAGCCATATTGGTTTTCGGTGGCCATATTGGTTTTCAAATAGAGGCCACCATGCCATAGATGGTCTGTTATTATGATGATATCTGTTAGGCCTACATGATGTACGGATGTGTGTGAAATGACAGTGACTCTCTGTGGGTTACCTGTTGGCTGTAAGTCTTAGCATACTAGACTGTAGTTTCTAATGTCCTGTTGAATCTAATCCACTTTTATCAACTCAAGTGATGTGTAGCATTCAACCGTGTCTTTTCCAGTCACTAGAGGAAGTGTCAGATCTGAAGCATGCGAATCCTTTCCAGAATATCATCCCCAAACCATTCATCCCAGTCAAAGGTAAGTCAGTCAATACTGTACTTCAGTGGAACCTCTCTATTGAGGACACCTTTAGGATTGTCCAGTGCTGTCCTTAATAGGGAGGTGTCCTCAGTGGAGTGGTACAAATGAACAGGTATGACTCCAGTTGGAGCTGTTCTCCTGCTGTCGTTAAGTCTAAGAGAGAGGTGTCCTGGCAGAGGGGTCCATAACGGAGGTTATATTGTACGCTATACAGAACTCAAGACTCATCAGATTGTTTTCCTAAACCCCTGCATGGCTCCAACATTGAAAAAAATTACACTCCTTGTGTTTCTTCAGAGGGAGACAACAAGAAAGAGAAGGAACAAGAGTTGAAGATGATGATGAAACGTCTTGAAGCCAAGTATGCTGCTCTACAAGTTGTACCAGTCATAACCAAACTTGGGACAACGAAGGTAGGTGGTTATGCCTTGAAATCCTATCAAGGGCACCTTTGGGTGACAAATGCTGTTCACAATTTAGAGGTGTCCTTATGGCATAAGGTGCTTCTTTCAGATTAGAAGAGTAACGAGTCAGTTTCATTCTGTGATCCATTATTTGTCTTCCAGCAAGCTGATATTGCTGCAGAAGGTGACCTCCTGACCCGAGAACGCTTATGCTGTGGTCTATCAATGTTTGAGATTGTCCTCACACGCATCAAGTCGTACCTGGAGGATGCCCTGTGGCATGGCTCAGAACCCGCCAATGGCGTCATGAACATCGATGAGTGCACTGAGTTTCATCGGTTGTGGAGTGCCATTCAGTTTGTGTATTGTCTGCCTGTGTCGGAGACGCAGTTTACGGTTGAGTGAGTATGTCTTTTGTGGTCTCTGTTAAAAGCCCTGTGGATGTAGCTGTACCTGACTGAAATATAAGGTTGAACACCATTGTACATGTATGTGTAGGCCTATTCAGTGCTACCATGCCGATGGTTTCTTTGATATACATGTACTTGGTGCTACCACGTTGCAAGTTACTGGTACTTGAATACTTCGTTAGCCTACATGTGTACCTATCCATGGTTGTAAAGTCTAGTCAACCAGGCTGACAGACTGTCATTTCAGTGCCATCCTTAAGTTATACCATGAGTTCCATCCTTAAGTTATACCATGAGTTCCATCCTTAAGTTATACCACGAGTTTGATTCCTTTCAGGCAACTCTTTGGTGAGGGTCTGAACTGGGCTGGTTGTGCCCTGATCGTGCTACTTGGACAGCAGAGAAGATTCGAGGCCCTTGATATCAGCTATCACATACTCCGAGTCAACAGGATTGACATGAAGGATGAGATGTGTAGTGGTATTGTAAGTATTGCCATTCAGGGTGTCTCCTTTAACCCTTGGCAGTGGAAAGGTTAAAGAAAGTCTCAATGGCCGTGATTTCTGATCCTCTGTCAGGTGTGGGAATTTGGGAACTTTATATAGGAGCTGTTAACAAACTGATTAAATACTGCTAGAAACTAACATCTTATTTGAACATTGAAGCTCAGCCCTGTATCATTGCCTTTCCCTTTCAGCCCTTGAAAAGAATGGTCGACCGAATCAGAAAGTTCCAAATTCTGAATAACCAGATCTTTGCTGTCATCAACAAGTACCTGAAGTCCAGCGAGGGTGACAACGTCCCTGTTGAACATGTCAGATGCTTCCAGCCCCCTGTGCACATGTCATCACAGAGTACAGTGTAATGTACTTTTCTCATTGACATCTGGGTGCACATGTCATTGCAGAGTACAGTATAATATACTGTCCTCGTGCTCATGTTCCTCTGGGTGCACACGTCACCACAGAGTACATGTACACTGTAATGTACTGTCCTCATGTACATCAGCACAGTTGAACTGTTCTTAACTTCCATCTCTGATTTGTGGGACAAATCTCTTCAAAACCGATATCTCAAAATTGAGGGTGAATCTACTAGACAGAACACTAGTTTTCTCTAGCTTCTCTTTGCGTCTAGCTTAGCATTATCTTCCTATATATTGTCTAGTGAGCTTATTTGTATCCCATGAATATCAGGTCATATGCATTTAGGGGGAGGAAAATGAAACCCACCAAGATAATGCTAGTCTTTTTCAAAACGATGCAAATGGCTTTCTCTACATTAGTGCTTAGTGAAGTTGGTGTGTGGGACAGGAGATGAAAGGAATTCCATGTCCCTCTCCTGCCATGCCACGGTTTCTCAGAATGGCTGTGGTGTTATACGAGGCCATGCTTGTAGGGGTTTAGCATCTTTGCTAAAGAAACTGATTTCATGCTTTAGTCGACTGACTATTTCTCCTCGTGTTCAATGGTAACCTTAGGCTTGTGTTCTAAACAGGTGTCTTAGAGTATATGTAATCCTCATGGGACCCACACCCTTTTTATCTTCTCTAAAGAATCTTGACTAAATACTGCAAATACGTTTAAATAATGCCCTAAAAAGGAGAAGAAATCTTGATGAAAGAATGAAGAAAATGAATATGGTGCTACCTCACTAGGAAATCATGTAAAACCTGATCACTGTGTCATTTTTGTAGCGATAGGTACAGAATAATCATTTGTGAGTAAGATTTAATGACTACCACTAGTATATCTAGTCCCAGTGTGCATTTCATCTTCACAGAGTGATGCTTTTAAAAGTCCAGTGATCAGCAGGTTCATTTACAATATGCATGGTGAGGCATGCATAATAAATTATGTACATGTACTTGCACAATAGGCATTTGTTCAGGATTTTGTACATTTTTGTATGTAGTCTATGTAGTGTTATTGTATATCTGTCCATAGTTGTCAGTTGTAGTTCAGCATTTCAGTCTCTCCTGTGACACTGGCTTATATTCACCTGTACATGTACGTACATGGAGGGGTAGGGTGTACATGTACATGTATGCTGACCTGTAAATTTTAGATAGTTCCAAAAACAACTGATGTCCTCCAAGATGTTAGGTTCTTGGTGTAGTCATTATCAGTAGGTGACACATCTATCACACAAATAATAAAGTCAATTGGCATATCTCTTGCCGTGGCTGTAACCTTAGGATACACAGCGTGCCAGATAGTTCTCATCATTCCTGTCCCCTCAGTAAAGCACTTCAGTCTACCCCAACTTCTTAACTTGCATTTCCCATATTCTAGTCCTGTATAGCAAGTACCGGTATCGTAATATCTGAATCATGTATTGTTGTAACACAGTCAGTGTCCTGATTTCTGAGCCCTTCCATTTTGTTACCTCTGCAGTAATAAGCCTGCATGTACATGTATGGTTTGCTGAAGGCCTGCATGTACCACACCCGTGAAGGTGTGGAGTCCCTAAGCACAAGTGTGTCACGTAAACTTGACCATTCTTCAATATCGTAACCATATGAATGCATTTTACTGTCTCATATTTGTATTGTTTCCTACTGTATTAGTAGAGGTTATAAATTATATGGTAAAAATAACTTAAAGTACATGTAGGTTTGTCTCTTGTCTTTGATAAGTTGGGCATTTCCCAAAATGTTTTACGTGTAGTTTGATGGCTTGACATGGCTAGGCTGGTACTATCAGATGGCATTATGTATCCCTGCCTCTCTGCAACATTTCATGCCATAGAACAAAACCAACAGAACTATTGTGTGTTCATACAAAATAACCATTTAATTTCCCTCGTCAAATGTTATCAAATGCATATCACATGGATATGTTCATAATGGCATACATGGCACCAAGTTATTGGACTAGTATCTGAAACAATACAATGTAATCGACAGCTGACCAGATCTGAATGTCACTCATTGTCAAAGGTGCGAAGTGCACGCGAGGAAGCCATTTGGGGAAAACACGGCACCATTTTGGGGCATTTGGTCAACAATAGACACCTTAGTGCTGTGTACATGCATCAGGCACATGAAACTACTTCAGGCACCATATTACATTTATTGCACCAATGTGATAATACAAGTCTTGTTTGTGATAGGGAACTCCCTATTACATGAGTAGAAGCATGAGGATGTTATCCACAACCAGTATACCTATGTACATTTTGTGTGACCGAACACCTAAAACATGTTTTAGATTCAGTCCATCTGGTTTTGATGGAGGTAAAATGTTTGGAATGTTCACTTGTCTGAATCCAACGCCATCAGATGAAGGTATGGTGAGGCGGGTATCTGTGTATATGTCTGAAAAACAGAACAAGTTGTCATCAGTGTTGGTCAAGGTCATGATGGCAAACCCCAGTGACGAGGCCAACATGCAAATCATCCGGTCAACAAGGGCCTCATTCCTGGCCATGAGGTAAGAGCCGTTGTTATAGATAAAGTAAGAAACGTACCATGCTCCACTGCTGTATTTAAACCTACCTTGATTTCTGAGTTGATATCATCCAGCCTCTGACCATTGGGACTATGAGCCCACCGAGGACAATCTGTGTTGGATGATAGATGAGCAGTGGAATGGAGATGACCGACAAACGTGGGTGACTACTGAAGATAATCTTCAACATTGGAATGCCTGGAAAATAAGACTACACATGTACATGTACCGGTATCTTGGGGAGACAGAACACCAAGAGGGCATGCAACATTCTAGATTTCGTAACCTCTTCGATGGTGCGGAGAGAAAAATAGACCCTGTTGGGAGGAACGTCAGTAGTTCTTGCAAACAGAGGGTAAGTAATCTTAATAAATGTAGGCCACAGGCCAAACTTACCCAGTGTAAGAGATTTATGAGTGGAGCAAAATATTGCTGCCACTGTGTCGGCCGGTGTGAAATTTGTCAGTGGACGTGTCGTGAGGTAAAAACTCAACAACAAAAGCAGACACTGGATGATGAAAACTGAAATAGACGTCAGTGGCCAATTATAACACAAATATTTCAGTCTCTGTGCATCTTAAGCTAAGGATATGTGAAAGGTAATACTAATATTCATATCTCAATGCTCAACTACATGTATCAATTCATGAAATACCGGTACTCACCAATGAAGACAATGGTTAACAAACTCAACTCATCAATTTCGATGTCTTTATGAGAAAAGGTATCACAGAAGGTTGTGTAAATGATCAACAAAAGAATTGCACTGAAAGAAATGATCAGAATGAGAATAGGGGATTAGGGGGTAAAAAATGATGTGTCTGGTGAGGGTTGTCAAGTCATTCATTGCATCCATGTAATGTGTATGGCAATCATCCTCCCACAGCAGGGGTTTTTACCTCGCTCCTCTTTATCCGCTCCTCTTTATCCGCTTTGTGTGGAGTGTATGAAGAGGAACGAGACCAAAGCCCTACTGTGGGAGGATGATGGCAATGCAATGTGCATACTCCTACACATAATTATTCACCTTGCAAGTTTCCAGCTGAGATCTCAACAGTGAGATCTTTCATCTTACCTGCTTATCTGACCAAAAGGTATATGGGTGCGAGCAAGCATTTCCTTCAAGAAACTCCGCATCACTTGTCCCACAATGATAGGCAACACAACAGTCACAGATAATTTAGAGAAGACGGAGGCAAATGGCACTGATCCTGAGGAACCAATCTGGAAANATGGCGTCATGAACATCGATGAGTGCACTGAGTTTCATCGGTTGTGGAGTGCCATTCAGTTTGTGTATTGTCTGCCTGTGTCGGAGACGCAGTTTACGGTTGAGTGAGTATGTCTTTTGTGGTCTCTGTTAAAAGCCCTGTGGATGTAGCTGTACCTGACTGAAATATAAGGTTGAACACCATTGTACATGTATGTGTAGGCCTATTCAGTGCTACCATGCCGATGGTTTCTTTGATATACATGTACTTGGTGCTACCACGTTGCAAGTTACTGGTACTTGAATACTTCGTTAGCCTACATGTGTACCTATCCATGGTTGTAAAGTCTAGTCAACCAGGCTGACAGACTGTCATTTCAGTGCCATCCTTAAGTTATACCATGAGTTCCATCCTTAAGTTATACCATGAGTTCCATCCTTAAGTTATACCACGAGTTTGATTCCTTTCAGGCAACTCTTTGGTGAGGGTCTGAACTGGGCTGGTTGTGCCCTGATCGTGCTACTTGGACAGCAGAGAAGATTCGAGGCCCTTGATATCAGCTATCACATACTCCGAGTCAACAGGATTGACATGAAGGATGAGATGTGTAGTGGTATTGTAAGTATTGCCATTCAGGGTGTCTCCTTTAACCCTTGGCAGTGGAAAGGTTAAAGAAAGTCTCAATGGCCGTGATTTCTGATCCTCTGTCAGGTGTGGGAATTTGGGAACTTTATATAGGAGCTGTTAACAAACTGATTAAATACTGCTAGAAACTAACATCTTATTTGAACATTGAAGCTCAGCCCTGTATCATTGCCTTTCCCTTTCAGCCCTTGAAAAGAATGGTCGACCGAATCAGAAAGTTCCAAATTCTGAATAACCAGATCTTTGCTGTCATCAACAAGTACCTGAAGTCCAGCGAGGGTGACAACGTCCCTGTTGAACATGTCAGATGCTTCCAGCCCCCTGTGCACATGTCATCACAGAGTACAGTGTAATGTACTTTTCTCATTGACATCTGGGTGCACATGTCATTGCAGAGTACAGTATAATATACTGTCCTCGTGCTCATGTTCCTCTGGGTGCACACGTCACCACAGAGTACATGTACACTGTAATGTACTGTCCTCATGTACATCAGCACAGTTGAACTGTTCTTAACTTCCATCTCTGATTTGTGGGACAAATCTCTTCAAAACCGATACCTCAAAATTGAGGGTGAATCTACTAGACAGAACACTAGTTTTCTCTAGCTTCTCTTTGCGTCTAGCTTAGCATTATCTACGTATATATTGTCTAGTGAGCTTATTTGTATCCCATGAATATCAGGTCATGTGCATTTAGGGGGAGGAAAACGAAACCCACCAAGATAATGCTAGTCTTTTTCAAAACGATGCAAATGGCTTTCTCTACATTAGTGCTTAGTGAAGTTGGTGTGTGGGACAGGAGATGAAAGGAATTCCGTGTCCCTCTCCTGCCATGCCACGGTTTCTCACAATGGCGGTGGTGTTATACGAGGCCGTGCTTGTAGGGGTTTAGCATCTTTGCTAAAGAAACTGATTTCATGCTTTAGTCGACTGACACCACTACAGCTATTTCTCCTCGTGTTCAATGGTAACCTTAGGCTTGTGTTCTAAACAGGTGTCTTAGAGTGTATGTAATCCTCATGGGACCCACACCCTTTTTATCTTCTCTAAAGAATCTTGACTAAATACTGCAATACGTTTAAATAATGCCCTAAAAAGGAGAAGAAATCTTGATGAAAGAATGAAGAAAATGAATATGGTGCTACCTCACTAGGAAATCATGTGTAAACCTGATCACTGTGTCATTTTTTTAGCGATAGGTACAGAATAATCATTTGTAAGATTTAATGACTACCACTAGTATATCTAGTCCCAGTGTGCATTTCATCTTCACAGAGTGATGCTTTTAAAAGTCCAGTGATCAGCAGGTTCATTTACAATATGCATGGTGAGGCATGCATAATAAATTATGTACATGTACAACTTGCACAATAGGCATTTGTTCAGGATTTTGTACATTTTTGTATGTAGTCTATGTAGTGTTATTGTATATCTGTCCATAGTTGTCAGTTGTAGTTCAGCATTTCAGTCTCTTCTGTGACACTGGCTTATATTCACCTGTACATGTACATGGAGGGGTAGGGTGTACATGTA
>NMRB01000305.1:20380-72172 GCA_002633025.1 Notospermus geniculatus | reverse complement strand
TTGAGATCATCAATCGCACAGCATCAATTCTTGGAATTGATTTTCAAGCGCTGACGTCATCAAATGACGTCATCAATTGGTAATGGACGGAGCACGTGGTCAGAACGTTCCATCCAACATGACTTTGTTGTAAACAATCATTTAGGCCTACTACTCCGTGCGGAGCACGGGTTTGGCTAGTGGTTATTAAAATTTGCTTCAGTTTTTCGTTTTGATTGAAAATCAGCTTGTATTGATCTCAATGATTCACTCACCAGAAACCTTGTCTGAATTTCTTCTTTGTTCTACACAACACGTATTTTCTTCCTTAGCCTCCATGATGGAAGTCTTGTTCTCAGAAGAGCTGGGATTTGTGTTCGAGGTTGAACCAGAGAAGTTGGAGGATGTGAAGGGAAGGTTCCAGTCATCTGGTGCTCAGTGTTATCACATCGGATCCTGTCAAGGCCTTGGTAGATCTGCTCAGGTTGGTGTGCATTACATAATTCAGGAACTGCATGTCCACTTCGAGTTCGACACTTTCTGTGCCTCCATTGGCGGTATAGAACTCGTGTGTGAGAATTGACCCATGGAGAGATGCCCTTATTGTGCCAGAAATCTGTCCATCAACGTGAAACATTTCAACCCCATTCCTTGTGTCACAGATCAGCCTAAAGTATGACGATGAAGACGTCCTTTCTCTACCGTTGGCGACTCTACGAGACATGTGGGAAGAGACAAGCTTCCGGTTGGAACGTCATCAAACAAACCCCCACTGTGTGGAGGAGGAACAAGCTGGTCTGAAGGAGAGAGAAGCACCGCCGTACCACTTGACCTTTGATCCAAATATTTCACCGAAGCATCATGTTGGAAATGGGACTGTGTCATCAGGTGAGGGTGGTTTTCATTCATTGGTGTTAGCGTTTCACCACTGTTGTCGTTCAAAACTGATTTCCTTGTGAGTCGGTGTTCCTGCTGTCTTTGTTGCAGTGAATGTTTCTGTACGTGGTGTTTCCAAACAATTGTCTTTCTTGTTTCAGATCTTGAACCACCGAAAGTGGCCGTGATCCGTGAAGAGGGAAGTAATGGTGACCGAGAAATGGTAGCAGCTCTCCACAAGGCTGGATTTGAAGTGTGGGACATCAACATGCAGGACATGTGTTCTGGTACCATCACTCTGGACCAGTTCAGGGGGGTTGTCTTTGTGGGTGGATTCAGCTACGCTGATGTGTTTGGATCTGCAAAAGGTAGGAAATAAGCTTCGCAGCTTGAGTGCTGCACATAATGGATTCAAAAGGTGAGCACCAAGTACGATTGGCTCTATTTTACTCAATTCAAGAGTGATCCATGGCCTTACCTTAATCTTATTGGTCTTGCAGGATGGGCTGCTACTCTTCTCTTCAATGAAGCAATCAGGGAGCAGTTTGTGAAATTCAAGGCTCGCAAGGATACATTCAGTCTTGGTATTTGTAATGGATGCCAGCTCATGGGGTTACTGGGATGGATTGCCCCTGATCAGGAGCTGACGACATCTGCAGAGGGCAAGTGTTTGGATTCCTGTGTTGATCTCTCTCATGATTTGTGGACTGTGGGTAGTTGTTCAGTTGGGGCAGTATAAGGAATGGTTCGTAAGCATTGTTGTTTTCTAATTGAAAGAATTCTTTTTTCAGACGCAGTTCAGGACAAACAGGGAGTTTTTCTCACTCATAATATCTCGGAGAGATTTGAATCTCGGTTTGCTACAGTGAAGATCGAAAAGACACCTTCCATCATGCTACAGGGAATGGAGGGATCTGTTCTCGGTGTGTGGGTTGCTCATGGCGAAGGTAAGCAAAATGTGTCTGCAATTGGTCAGTGTCTTGTCTGATGATGATACCAGGTCTCATGCAGACTATAGTACCGGTACTTACACTTCTACCATTTCTGATCTCTCATGTGTTTCTCTTCAGGTCGCATGGTGTTCAAGAACAAACTCACACAAGATTACATCAATGAACAGAACCTGGTGGCTGTGAAATATGTGGACGACCAAGGTCAACCGACATCAGCATACCCCCTGAATCCCAATGGTACAGAAGGTGGACTCGCTGGTCTCTGCTCCAGTGATGGTCGCCACTTGGCCATGATGCCACACCCAGAACGTACAGTGTTGCCATGGCAATGGGCGTGGATGCCACAGGAGTGGCAGAAGACAATGCAGACTTCACCATGGATGAGAATGTTCCAGAATGCCTACGTTTGGTGCATGGATAATTGATTCATCCAGGCCACATATAATGGGATGCCAATCTGGCAAAAAACAAAACCTACATTGAGTGGGTGCCCTATGGTTTCTCAAAGTTTCGTAGGGGATGTCTCGTTGGTCAGTGAGTAAAAACTGACCAATGATGCATTTATCACAGTTCACCGTTTTTTGCACAGTATACGATGATCTGTTAGTTGAATACCTGTATACCAGGTACATTTGTACATGCCTACACGTGTTATGCACTGATACTGCCATACAATGCAATGTGTTACCGGTGCTCTAGTTGAACTGGGCCCTACAGTTATGACTGTCTGGGTGTGCAAGCCACATTAAAAGCTGGCGAGTTATTTGTTTTGAATTATTTGTCAATTGACTTTGCATTTACTATCAGATGTAAGCTATCATTCCATACAATGCAAATATCATGAGTTACCGGAAGCTCACTGTCTTGAATTTTTTTAGCGAATACAAATAAATGCAAATCGTATATTCTTAAAAACTCGTAGTTTGTTCTTATTTCTACTTTTATTAGATGTGCTGAAAGCCCCATCGAGTTGCTTTCATTTTGATGACGGCCTTTTGGGTAAATTTATCTGCTGGAATGCTAAGTATAGCATGGTATCCATTTGTATTTGTGTTTGTAATGTTTACCTTGACCTGTATGTTTGTGTTGATTCAACTTGATTACACAGGTTGTGGGACAAATAGATGTGTGTATTCTGTTCTGCATGACTACATGTATTTCTTTCCATGTCGCCCCAGTTACCGGTACATCCTGCATGTGAGCTACTGCCCTAAACCAGGGTATTGAATTTGATTCCTCACTGTTCATGCTCGTCTTTGTTTTCTTTCCTGATTACTGGGTCTCCACAAATGCTCCCGCTCACATTTTCTACTTGGTCACAAGGGACTATAATGTCCCAAGTTTTGCAGAGTAGCTAACTGGCAACTTGTGTGTCCAGGGAGTTGAGTACAAGAAAATTCTGGACCTTTTCCTTCCTATCATTCAGATTCACTAAAGTATTGTGTGTGTACATGATGGTAGGGGGACCATGGCAGAGGCATTTACTTGTACATTACATGTGGGCCTGCCTATACCTTGCCTCTGGTACAGCCTGTACCTTGCCTCTGGTACAGTTTGTACCTTGCCTCTGGTACAGCCTATACCTTGCCCCTGGTACAACCTATACCTTGCCCCTGGTACAGCCTATACCTTGCCTCTGGTACAGCCTATATTTTGCCTCTGGTACAGCCTATACCTTGCCACTGGCACAGCCTATACCTTGCCTCTGGTACAGCCTATACCTTGCCTGTAGCATCTTGGGTTGAGATCTGGCCAGACATTGGGGATCGGGAGGTCCAGTAACTGAAGATGACAAAGGATTTTCTTCTTTGACATGGTGAATTTATTTGATGCATCTGTTCATAACACGGATTACCAAATGAGCATGTGTATGGATGAAAAAAGGTTGATATATTGCAATATCATTAATTATATCTTTATACTTCATAAAAACTATGTAATATGCAGTATCCACCAAGTGCAGCTAAATTATACACAAACTGATTGAAACTCCTTGTACTAGCTGGCGAATGTATTCGCAATACTCGAAACCTCACACAGGAATTCTGCTAAACTACCAACCACAACAGTAAATAACAAAGTCACTGCCAATGACTGGTAAGCACTGATCCATGAGTTCCCAACAAGAATTCGGTTGTCCCAAACCAATTCTTTAACTGTTTCCAAGGNACATGTTGTCTTGCGTCAATGACTTTGCTATTCAGCTGCTGGGGGAGTCTTGAGTTGACAGCTCGGGAGATAAAGTAAGTTAGGTTATTTTCATAATGGTATTGGTGATAGTTGGAAAAGTAAGCAAATAAGGCAAAGAATGAAAATAATGTCTGCTATGAAACTGGTTGCTGAGGTGCATAACTGTGACAGAACACACGAATATAGCTTTCTGCTTAGTGATCAAGTTAAGTCGGCCTACACTGTGGTGGCCAATGGATGTGATGGTATCCAAGGGCCACAACAGTAACCATAGCATACCATGGGAACCAAATAATACAATAGTAACCATGGGCAGAATAGGCCTCTGTAATGGCAACTGAAGTTAGTACCATTCCCAAAATATTTATCAAGCTAGCGTCTATTGTAAGAAGTACACGACACACTTAACCCCAAATTTTCCTTTTGTAACTCAAGGGTAGGCTACAACAGCAACCGAAGGGAACCCAAAAGCACAATTATATTACTAGAAGCCATACACACAAACATCCTAGAATAACAAATACATTGTACATGTAATGTACTTTTCTCTAACACTCTTTCTCCCTACAGCACCTCTTAGACTAGGTCAAAGACAGATAAGGTGGTCAACTATTAGCTAAACCTACTAACACAAAACTCTGGACAATATTTACACAAAATGCACTCAACAGTGCAAGCAAACAAAACAAAATGTTTGTGACAAGTGTTAGCAAAAACACCCATTAAAGTCTGGGTTTACAGTATCAGATATCAAAAGCTGATGATATTTTGCCCTAGTGGGCTCAACATGCCAAGGGAGAAGAAGTGTTATACATCACTTAAATTATGCTTCCTACTGAAAAGATATTTGAAAAGGGCAAAATGAGGTTTTAGATGTGTAATAAATACTAAGCAAAGCCTCGCACAAGCGGACTCGTAAGCCACGACATCCCTTCCATCATCCTGATGCTACATTCAAATGAAATGGCCAGGGCCATTGTGCTCACCTCTGTGACAGAGTATGAAGTGTGAGTAGCCTGGTGATACACTGAATGGTGAAGGATTAGTGCAGAAACATTGTAACATTTACTACCGNAAATGTTCACCAAATGTTAGGCCACACTTTTTTTATTCTTTGGTTTACGGGCCCGCCGACGTGGCAAAATGCCATTCCGAAAAAAAAATAAAATTGGGAAAATCAGTTTCTTTTATTGCCTCCGAAGTTCAAATGAGGTCTTCTAAGAAAAAAACCAATAAATGGAGTCATTTTTATTCTCGCCGACCTTGGATTAGCAGTCAGGACAGCTAAAAATAAATAAAACCAACACTATTTCCCAGCAAAGGACGGAAAGAAGCAGAAAAGAGGCATTTATAAAGAATTTATTTGGTTTTTTATTTCCTCCGATTTGTCTAACTTGTCATTCTAAAGCTGAAAATGAAAAAAGTGAACTGAACCTAAGTTTTTTTTAATTTTTATTCTGTCCTCCGTACCTGGGCTCAGAAACTTTGTGCCCATAAACCAAAGAATATAATAACCGTGGCCTTAACACTAACATCAACACCAAGAACCACATACACACATCAACATTATACTGAGGCCGTGGTGTCAACATCTGGTGTGGTGTTACCCAAGGCAAACCGGTATCTTATGGTGACACCAAACCAGATGGAACACATCAATAAGGATCAGCAGTTATCGCATGGCAGCAGAGTGCTGCCAACTGGAGGAATCACACCATTTTACATTCAAAGATTTGTTCATGGTGCTGCTAGTTATAGAAATGTGGAAGTTAATGGTGGCAAATGTACATGATAGAGACTTGTTGCCCAGAGCACAAGTTCTTGCGAAAAGGCCAACATACGTCAGTAACCTTCTGTGGCAATAAAGTCGCCAAGGACATTTGGTGCTTTTGTCAGAATTCATTGCCATATTGACGAAAGTGATTATGCTACTTTCAATGAGAGTTAACACTAACAATTCAGCTACATCTGTACTCGTGTTAACAAACCAACTTGTGGCATGAACTAGCCTAAATTCGTGTCGAATGACATGAATGAGGGCATCAAGTTACACTAGTTATTTTCCTTTTTCTCATTCCAAATAGAAGTCCAAATCATCTGGATCTCGGCGATGAAGCATACTTTTTGATAACGCCTTCAACTGTTCTTCACCGAGGACTATTTTGTCATCTATTTCCTGTTCCTCCATAATTAATTTTGATTTCATTCTGACGAACACTTCGTAATCAGCATATTCTTCATCCGTTAAGTCTTTACGTAAGTACGTCGCCACCTGCTCTGAACGCTTGTCGATTCCTTCTTTGAGTTTCTTGGCATCCTCATGCTGTTCACTGAGTTTGTCACGTTTTGATATAAGGTTCGTCTGAAAGGTATCGGGAGTATTATTGGTCAATGAGTATGTCTGCTCAGGCATTCGACGGCCTTCTGAGTGCAAAATAACATTAGTTATGCCTTCTTTTGTTAAAAGCAACTCATGACCGTGAGGCCACAGGTCCGATACCTGGTGGCGTTGCCACTCTGAACTCTCAACTGGTCTGAAAGGATCCAGTTAGCACTGACCGAGTTGCTCCTCAAGTTCCCCAGAAAGGTTTCAGCGACTTCGCATGATAAAAATAATGTTCTTGGACATCACACTTACCCGCTCTCGTTCACTGGCATCTTCAGGAAGACTCAGTACTGCATTCTCAGCCCTTGCTAGCCGACCCGCCAACTTCAACAACAGGTGCATGATTTTGTCCAGTTCACCAACATACGACTTGTACTTCTCCAACTCTTTTGGATTTTCAAGCCTTTGTTCCACAATTTCAGTAACCTGTAGGAGGTGTTTGAATACTACAGTGTGAGTATCACTGTGTTATCATCATTAAGTGGGTATAAAGAGGTTGAATCTTATGATCCAAGACATGCCCATCTTCAAATAATGTTTCACCAAGCAACCATCTGGTTGTTGACGTCCTGGCACCCAGCAGACGTTCTGTTCACTTTGCCCAAACCTAGCATCGAAACCATGGATGAGAGGATCTGAAACCTGAACATACCTGTTTTCCTAGTCTATCATTCCCTTCTATATCATCAGAAAGGCTTTTCTTGGCTTCTTGGAGGATTTTGAGTTTGGCTTCAATGCGTTCTATTAACTCCTCCTAAAAGTGAAAATGTAGTGTGAAACTCGGTTTCCCAGAAGAGAGTTGTGTCTTTCTTATATCATAGCAATTGTACCACTTCATTAACTTCAAGACCATCTTCCTGGCTTCAATCGGACATACACGTCATCTTCCCCTCCAGCACATTTAGTTGGCCAATCACAATGTGAAATGTGAGAACAACTACATGTATACAAAAGATGATTCTGGGTAGCGGTACCTTTTTCCTGTCCAGAGAGGCAGTGTCATCGCCGAGATTCTCCATCATCTCATTCCTCGACCCATCCTCTCTCAGCTTCTTTTCAAGATTAGCGGTGCTTGGTGAGACCCAGTATGGCGACGTGGGGGGTATCGGCGAGTCGGACCTGCAAAGAGAAACAAATCCACATGCAATTTAACAACTGAGGAGATTTGTGGGGGAACTCTTTGGTCCCTCCATTTCAAGACTTTAGACATCTACCTTTTCTACTCGAATAACATTCAGCCTTGATCAGAGAAAGGCAGTACTTACATGTCGCCTGAACGAGTGGAAAGTGTTATCAAGCAGGTAATAAGTATGAAAGAACCTGCACCGAGTCTTATCCTCACACACAAACAAAAGACGTATATAAACCAGATACAGTGTTACATTCAACAGTAACACCAAACTAATGACGGAAATACTTTCATCTATAGAGCTACTTTGTGCTCCAGGTCTTCCACCCAACTGAAAACTCATCCGACACACTGAATTGTAAATCAAAGTACATGAAAAGTGAACATGTTAATGTGAGATGAACTGAAGAACCATGAATTCTTGCCTCTTGATTGAATTCTGCAATCTTGCTGCTGGCAGAGTTTCATTCCTCATCAAATGTTGTTCTTTTCATGTCTACCTAAGGTTTTTACAACTTGTGAACACTGACAAGTGGTTGAAGGTTACATCAATCATCATCAAGGTTGGAATTATAGGCAGGTATTGATGGCTCAGGTATTTCCTAGTGGTCAGTAGGTCAGAGGGACCATTCTCACCATTGGCACAAAACTGAGAATCCCACCTTTGGCAGAATCCCAGCATTGGCACGAAACTGAGAATCCCACCTGTGGTCCAAGACGCAGAGAATCCCATTCTGAGAGACTAGAAACATGAATGAAGAACTTACGTTTGTTGAGCATCCTTGTTTGTACCCTTGACAGCTGGCGATCCTGCACCTCTGTCTGGGCTCGTGACAATCCGCCGTTGTACGCCCCCTATATCCTTGTCGAATATCTGACCGTAATAATCCTGTGGTAACTTGTAAGTGTTCGGTGGCGAAATAACCTCTGATAATTTCCTATCCTTCGTTTTCAGTTCATTTGCTAATTTCGCAATCACTTCGTCACATTCAATCTCTTCCTGTGATTTCTGCCTGACATGAACACTAGATGGCACTGCAGCGGGCTGAGCAGGGGACGGCTGAGATCGCACAGTAAACACCTCCTCAGAAGTTGGAGTGACTTCTGTGTGAACAGTTCGCTGACTGCTGGCGCTTGATCTCAGCTGATTCATAAAAGGGGTATCGGGAGAATTTGCAATTATATCCATTTTTACACCATTTTTCTCCTTGGGCATTCCTTTTGGTGAAGCGAAATCCTGACTGGCTGGTTCGCTTTTATTACTACCAACACTGTCAGGTGTCCCAGGTTTTGACGTTTTTGCCGGCACGGGTGGAGGAGTACGTTTCCTATGGTTTTTCTCTTCGATTGAATCAGCACTAACTTTTCTCATCTGAGGCGAGTCTGTTCGCACACGACGTGGCGACGTCATCGGCGGTGGCATATTCTCATCCTGGAATTCTTTCGATCTTTTCCTTCCCTCGAAGAATTCACGTCTATCAGGCGTAGAGGGCCGATCACCAGCCCTACCCCCGATACTGTCTAAACTTTCATTTGACCTTGACGCATTGTCCGAACTCCTCGATAAGTTATCCGTCGAGCGATTTAAGCTGTCTTTACTTCCACCGAATTTGTTTGTAAGCTGTAGCACATTTGAAGCAATCACAGATTTGGCCTCACTAGTTGGGGCATGTTCAATGGGTTTGAACAAACTGTCACCTTTCTCAAACTTCGCAACCTGTGAGCTCACAGGTGTGCGCTTGTAATCCTCCATCTCGCCATTCTCCATCGTGGGACGTGGAGTGATCTGATTTGTAAACGCCGAGTTCGGCGAATATGACAACTCCTTTGGTGGGCTCGGCTGTTTCTTCTCCGAATCTGGTTCAACTAGATTGACGTAATCGCCATGTGGATCAGTTGGTGAGACCTGAGCTGCGAGCGGCGCGCTAAATCCCCCACTGTCGGTACGGCGATAGTTTCCGCCGAATCCCCTACGTGGAATGTTGTTCCTGTTGGTAATGTAGGACTCGCTAGAGTATCTGTAAAGACACAAAGTTTAAAGAGAAATGAGAAACAAAAGAGAAAATGGCCCAAAAGCAGCTTTGAACCCACAACATTCCAATCTCATCCACAAGTGAATGGACCACCTTGAATTTTAAGATCTGAAAGTACAAAGGTTAACATTTAGTGAGAAATCGAACTTATCTACCTACTTTTCATAACAACTTATTGAACAAACACAACAGACAGTCTTTTGAAGTGATAGCATCAACACAAGGTCTATCTCAGTCATCATGCCAAAAACAACCGCTCAAATAAAACATTACTTTATCACTTTGCTAGAACTAAGGAGTTGTAGGTAGGCCTACACTGGTCCAGCTAGAATAAGCCCAAGTTCCTTAGATTTGAGTCCCTTATATCTCAGGGAACATTCTGGAACATTAAATCAAGTCAGTGGTCTGTTGTATCTGAAAGAGAGGTTGGTACATTGGAGGGGTATTTCAGTGTATTCAAAAATGAACAAACCTATAAGATTTTTTCAGGTTATCAGGTCAGTAGATCGTGATTTTGTAATAAAATGCAAATGATATTGACTGATAACATAAATATGTATATTGACAGCTATGAAATGGATTTTGATTTCTCTGATGAGAATGAAGATGTCTGCAGGCCCTATAGTATAAAGCTGAACTCATGCATTTTAACCATGTCTGGCACAGGCTGCCTTATTTTCATTCAGATTAATGACCATCATTCATCTGTGAAGGAATTACTGGCTGAAGAAAATGGAAATAGAGAGAAATGTCACGACATCAGGAGTGTGCTGACCCTTCCACCCAACACACACATCAATGCAAACAAGCCAAAGAGTAAACAGTCCGTCAATTCTGTCTTGACCATTCATTGACATCACCATTTCCTTATAATGGCTAATTAGAGGTAAATGATACCATAATTTGACAGCATGCATGCAGTATAGGTTTGACCTGTTTGACATTGCCCAATGTCAGAATCCTGACTTGGAACGAAGCATACATGTACCAGTACAACAGTGGGGAGGTAAAACACCTTCCTATCAAATTGAAATAATAGCAAGAAGAAGCAGCCATAATATATTACCTACCGCAATACCAACCACAGCCTAATCCACGTTTTATATCGTACACAGGCAAGTGCAATCAGTACACAGCAGTATAGCCACACAGAAAGAATTGGATGTCAGTATGAACACCAGACAGGAATCTGATTGAACTGGCCTCTGTCTCAGTGGATAGAAAGCAATGACTCACTATGATTGGCGAGTCATTCATCCAGGCAGTCCACAATGGGAAATAGATACCGGAGGGAGACTTGTGGCCGGCAAGATTTCATGCCAGTGGAATGCCACCAATGCTATTAACGCCAGGCTGGTTCCATTCATTGGGTCAACCATTTTAAGCACAGGCAATCAAGGGGTAAATTAACCCTTTGAAATTGACAAGGGTTGAATAAACCCGGCGTCATGCTGATGTAACCTGACGTCATGCTGATCAAACTAACACAAAAGGAAAACCACAAATTTATTCCAACAGTCTAACCAAACCAACTTTTGTCATTTATGACAGAATGTGTTGCTCTGCTCAGAGGTTTTCTCAGTGCACTGCCAATTCCAACAAACTGTGCAATGCACTCAATCTGCATATGATATTCCCAGAAAATGACAATGTCACAAGTCACAATCACTGGAACTTGTGAATTGACATAATTCAGACAATTTCAGCAGTTCAGTGTTGTAGTGTCATTTTCAGTGTGATGTAGGCACAAAATTTGCTACTTGTAGCCAACATCCTACAACTTTGTGACCAATGGATTGTCATACTCCATGGTGAATCACTGATTTACTCTCATGTATGACTGACTACCAGCAATTTCCTTGTAATAAAGGGAAGGATAGTCATTTGTACCCTTAGTTCAGATAGGCCTACCTGATCAACGATGGCACATGACAGCAATGGAAAGGTCATCAGTACTAAATGCTAATGAATTTCTTGGATAACATGGATAATTTTCCCAAAATAACAGGTGACAGTGACAAAATACTCTGTCTAAACGACATAGTTACACTGTCAAGGGACTGCCACATTATGGCAGTACCACATCAGAGTCATGCTGAATAACTTCAGTGTGGTTGTTCTCTTGCAAAGTAGGCCTGTTACTTATCCTGATGTAATCAGCACTTCAGTCACCACTCACGCTTATTCCACGGTACAATATTATTGCATAATATGGGGCCCAAAATGGGTGTCATGTGCTTCTGGCATAATGGATGGAAGAAAGATTGGCAACAATATTGCCCCTTTTGATCCTCATATTGTGCAATAATATTGCATGTGGACAGGCCGCTTTAGTCACAGCAGATAACCACTGATTACCACTGATTACCTCAGGATCATGTAACTTGTAAGAAAACACTTGACAGTGGCCTGTAACCTCCTGTATGGGATATGAAAATGCAAGCAGGCCTAGTTCATTGATAGGCATAACACCATGTGCTACGCTTCAGTCACTGCCAACAGAGAGGAGCTGGCACTTGAGAACTTGAGATAGCTACATGCGGGTGGGGGGAGGGGGGTAAAAACAAGGTGAAATTCAACTACCCACCTTTGTCCCATCTTGATAAATTTCAAGTAATGCTACAGATGAACTGCCGCCTACCCTGAGGCAGGGATGAAAGAATTAGAAAGCCACACGCAGGTATCAAGAACCAGATAGCATATTTTGCTCCGTAAAAACTGACGAATCTTTTTTCCAAATGTTCCACAGCCTTTGTTGGCATGGCAGTTCAAAGTATATGCTGCAGGCCTATGTGCTAAGTTTTTCTCTTGGCATCCATATTTCTTAGTTCTTTTCTAGGCACCTGTTCTGCTGTTGAAACAAAGTTCCTGCTCTGCATAACAACCTTTTCTCAATGCCAGGACAGTAAGTGAATACTGTAGGTACCAAGTCCCAGAAAATGAGAACAGGAAGATGTAGTCAAGGCCTACTCCACCCGAGAAACACATACAAATGTAGAAGTAAGTCCTTAGGTTATAGAAAAGTAGGCCAGGAAAACAAGGTTTGAATGAGAAATGTTAGTCCAGGAAACACAGCAGAATGGAAGATTGAAGGACACCGATGGCATGAAGTGTCCACAATATTTTGACCGTCTGATTTTGGTCATACAAATGAAAGCGGAAAGCAGACATTAGTATACGTCTGGTCATCTCCGGCGCTGGATTAGAACCACAGCTGCAGACGGAAGGAAAGCCTCAACATATATATTCATTGGCTCAATTACTATTTAATCAATCTACTTAGTATTGAACTCGAGATGTAGAAGTATGTAGAATACCATGAAGACAGGTGTAATTTCTGGTCGAGGTGCTGCTCTATTATTTATGATGATGGGCATCATTATTTTCTATTCAGACTCAAAAACATGATCACAGCCATCTGGAGTAGGGGCTTCAGACCAGCTGAACACGAAGTGGCAACTCTGGAACTGAACTGAGTGATGACTTTCCCTGAACCATCCTGACCCAAAAACTTGCCTTCGATTGATCACTTGATAATAAATAATGACAAACATCATCAAAATACTTACACTAGCGGTGAATTCCAAACTTGTGGCATCATCGTGAGTTTGTCATCAATGATCTTATTCCAATTAATGCAAAAGATAATCCTTTCAGACAATAAAAGAACAGCAGAAATCCTTTGGTACAGCAGCAATCATATCACTCTCCTCACATCCATGCCACGTAAATGAGGTGAGGTCAAAATTCATGAAAAATTTGAGATATAAACACAATATATCGGAGGTCCTTTTTCTGAGAGTTCTTACGGCAGAATTTGCTTAAATTCTGATGTCAATGGTCAGTCCCTATTCCCAGCTATTGGTACTGCACAATTTGTTCAAAGTCTGTTGACGGCCCTTGTAGCTGTACCCATTTAACATTCTGTTAGAGAGTTGTTTTGCTGGCGGTCAGGTGTGAATGGCCTGTTTCTCCATCTGTTAGCCACCAACTCTCGATATAGCTGATGAGAAATATGCTATTCCAGATAGCGTAGGTAAGCTGCATCCTTGGAGGAATTCCACTCTGAGAGATGTATTCTATTTGAAACAGAAAGAGAGTTGTATTCGCACTTTTTGATGTCACCGCCAATGTGAATACAGAAAGAAGTTCTGTAAGAATGAGTGACTTCGCAAAATTGAATCAGTGCAAAGAAGCTACAGGTACCACTTCATTCTATAGAGCCAACACTGCATCACTGGCTTTCCAACTTATGTAAAGCAACCGTTACCAGATATTAAATGCAGACAGAGGTAAAACTTGAATGAAGTCCCACAAAGATCCATCAGATAATGACCACCCCCTACATACGGTACGAGATCCCAACAAACCAACCTCCTGGAGCCAAAGGAATTACAGCCAATATACCATCAGAGAAATTACATCAACAAATGATGCCAATATCGACCAATCACTCAAACAAGCAATTGTACTAATTAACTTCCGAAGTGCTTTACACAAATTGATTAACCTCCAGTAAATCATATACTGGTAATGTTTGAAATGCACAGACTTGGATGCCTTTTAGCAAATTTCATGATTAGGCAAGGCGGCAGACCATTACAAAGTACAAAATAGATGCCATGCATGCATTGATGTACAGAGTGGTACTGCCATTACAAATCTGCTGATCATTCATTTTGACACGCCCTGTATAGCTGTGAACCGTATGAGTCAATTAGATGTGAAATTAGCAATAAGAGCATGCGGTAATTAACTCTAATTGGCCGAGTTTTGTTTTCCCATCTCTCCAATTAGCCCAAGGCTTGGCTAGGCCTGGTTTGATTTATGAGTGACAGAATGGAACTGAATGCTAACTTTGTGAACCTTCAGGGTTCATGATCATGATACTCAACTTGTATTCTGCGATGATCAGCTGCAATATCAGTATGTTTTGTATGGTTCACAGCTACTCGAGAAGAGTTATTGCAATGATTCACAGGTTTTGTAACCGCAAACCTTGCAGCCCATCCGATATCAATCTGCGAAACCAAGGTGGAGAACTAACCATCGCCACGTTTCTTGTCGATGACTAAGATAAGAAAGGCAAGAAGCTGAGGTAATAAACTGATACAGGTTATCGAGAGAAACTACCAGTGAAGGCTCTCATGATGATTTCTATTTCAGCACATCATATCAACACAAGACGGCAAAGGAGAACTGTTCTTTCTTCACTTTGAATCCTCCTGGTAGTCCAGGGCCAAGGATGAATTGGTCAGCCAACTATACCAGTATAGACAACTCAAACTTCGTACATAGGTACCTCATCGTAAAGAAATACACCATCCGCGTTGAAATCCTTTTTATGAACAAAATGCCAGACGGAAAACTCCAGTGAACTGTGGTACCTACAATCCCAATTCTCTTCTGTGCAAAGCCCCAAAAATTGATCCTAACTGTTGCGCAGAGTTATGTTATGATCAATAAATGAGTGGAGGTAGGCTGAGTGGGGTGTAAGAACAATAATGAGGACTGCCAAATCCCATTATGTGACAGCTTTTCCACTTATTTTGTGGATCAGATTTGTATGGATGTAAAATATGACCAGATATAATCATTCATTCTGAATGTGATATATCATCAGAAGTCGCTCTGCAGTTGGCCGGTTTGGACCGAATTATCTGTCAATTTCAGCACTGTCTGTCTATTGTGAAGTCTGAGTGATTCTATTTCATTCTTAATATCTCCTGGTGTCATCTCAGTACATTTAGGCTCATTTTCCGTGCGACTTACGACTGGTTTTGTGGTGGAGGGTCACAGATGGAAAGGGTAATGTAGCCCACCCATTTGTTATCAGTGGGAAGACAGGCAACTTAAGTAACAGCCTAATCATGCAACACCAAGTACACAGTTATGTAGAATTTAGCTGTTACTTCATTTGATCGCATGCCCACTGATTCTATAGAGTGGAAATGCTATAAACGTTGAAGGGCAGTAATTATCAATGGGATCAATGACCATGGCCTTAAATCATAAGATTTGGAGTAAAAATAGCAAGTAAACATCGAGCTGCCTCAGTAAATCATATTCAAATACTGAGACTACATGAGTGGAGCTATAGGTAATGATGTTGATGTAGCTGTGGCATTTGGTATCTTTTTGTAAGGAATTGTGATACATATTGCATTGCAGTTAGTAATCAATACATTTTGACAGAACCTGCAGAAGAACAAACAATTCTGAACATTTCCGTGATGTTTACCGGTAGTGAGCAGGTTTGGCAAAAACACTATCAATATTGTATAACAGTGTTGATATTTTCCCATAATATGCACGAGGCATGAAAGGATATGATATTGAGTTACATACTGATTTGGATTACTTTGTCTATGAATAATGAATAGTTATAATAACATTAGAATTTAAGTGATGTCACAATTGTCAGGGGGTACCCCTCCCCCACCACCACCACCACGCTCCCCAATCGAGCCTGCATAGGGTAATTTTTTTCCATCATGCTGTACACATGACACAAGAAAACAAAAACCACAGGTGGGGAAGCAGTATATCTTCAACATGCACAAGATAAATAACAGGAGATGGTATACAGTTTAGAGGTATACAGCACGGGAAATCGAGCCTCTGAGAGACTGAGTAAGGCGTGATTGAATATCAAGGATCAAGATAGTTCAAGTATGTTTGTCTGAATGATGATCACTTGGCCAGGTACATCATTCTGACCACAAGTCAGTTTTGGAGCGAGTGATTTCATAACATCATGGAATCTCACATCATCACTAAGAGTGATTCAACTGAAATTGCGTTGCTGATCACTTAAGGAGGGAGTGGGTTCCATCCTTAGGCGAGACTTTTTTTATTCCTTGGTTAGCGTGCTTTTTTATCCAAGGACATCCGTAGGCGGTCGGAAAAAAAATAAAAATAAAATTTTACTTTCAGTTTTCACAGAATCTTTCTGTAGGAGCAGCAGAGAGGAGGGAAAAATAAAAATAAAAGTTTATTTCAAAATAAAGTAACTTTGCCTCCAACTTATTACCCCAAATTTCATTGACATTGATTTGCCAGTTTGCTTGAAATATAGTTTGGCATTGTGCAAGTTGTGTAGTACTCTGATGGAGGGTGTTGTAATCCTCCCTAGCGTTCCTGAGCTTGCAGAAGTATTTGCCCTCTTCTGCACAGTTTTGCATCCACGGCCATGACGGCGGCGGGCGGGAAAAAAATAAAAAGTTTTTTTTTTATTCCGATTTTCAGCGATTTTGAGTGCGGCGGGCACGCTAAATGGCCGAAAATAAAATTTTATTTTTATATTTTTTTCGGGAATTCACGGAGCGGCGGGCACGCTAACCAAGGTATAAAAAAAGTCTCGCCTTAGTGGTACGGTACCTTCGTCATCTTCATAAAGTGAGGGCAACTCACTTTGACCTCACAGACTTACACCATTGGCTCTGGTTTCCTCCTACTTGAGCCACGGTGGCGTAGTGGTTCGGGTCTGACTAGCAGTCAAAGGGTCCTGGGTTCGAATCCCACTGGGCGTGAAACTTTCGACAAGTCTCTTTGCCTCACTGGCCTCTCTCCACCCAGGTCGTATCCATGACGTAGGCCCAGGCCTACGTCATTCTGTGAAGTTGCGCGTTTTGCCAACCAGCTTTCTTCAGCAAAGCAATGAATTTTGCCCACCACCTTTGTGTCCTTACGGCGACGTCAGCAATGGCGGACACTGTCGGAGTTACGTCGTGGAAACGATGATGCTCGAATTGTAGTGCAGAATGAGCAGCTCATCTGAGTTCTACTGAAAGGTTTCAGGATAGACTGGGGTTAAAGTGTAAAGTCAGATAACACTCTACTGTTGTTGATATCAGACTATAAACCAAGCTTTAACTTTAACTATGAGATTGTTTGAAAGCCAAGAATGGCACTTGGCTCTCGATTCAACCTACATGCTGAGGACCACATGGAAGAATGCAGACACAACAGCCTCCTGTCTTCATCATATAGGGGCCTGGACTGGTTATCTTCGCCAGTGAAAAGTACAAAGAGACATTCACTTTCACGCCCCATAAATCTTCCCTCCCACATTTTGATACTTCTCCCAGTACCTTGGTGTTATATTCTGATTGGACATGTCTCAGAACCAGGATGTTTAGAAACTGCCAGGGTCGTATAATGTCAGATTTGCTTTGAAAATGATAATATTTTATGTTCCATGTCTAACCTCCGCATTCCTGGTCGAAGGAATGCACTTTAGTGGCCATTACTTTCTAACTCTCATGACTATCTGAAACCTGGTCGTGCTCAGTGCTGCCACCTGGACACTAACAACAGAACCAACCGTAACCTGGAGTGAAATCAATCTCGTCGAGGCTGATCAAGATTGATTATCACTGCACAACAACAATGGGCAGGTTATTAGAGTTTCCATGGAAATGGAGCCATCGCCCCGGATGGGAGTGGTGACAAATCTCATGTAGCTCATGCTTTAGGTGGTAACTGTTGCAATCAGCTTGAATACATAACATACATCAGCCAGACAAAATAGTTCCATGCTAACGTATTTAGCTCCCCGTTGGTAGTCTTGGGAGTAAGAATTTTATACACTGCCACAACCACCAATTAGCAAACGTAAACTTGCAGTTTGCACTCCGAGAGCTGAAAAGGGAGCAAGTGTCTGAGAAACATGTCTACTTACGCAGTAAGGGGCTTAGCAAACTCCCTCTGCACTTGTTGCACCGGTTCAATCGTCTGACTACACACCACTTGTGCCTCTGGTGGGGGTGGGGGCAGTGGTAACGAGATGTCATCCTCAGATGTATCTGCCCCAAAACTTTTCGACAAAGCAGGTGGCGGTTCATCGGGAGGTGGAGGGAAGAAGAATTCGGGACTAGAAGCACGATAATTTGGATTTTGGAGACTTTTTGACGGAGATTTCTTCATCGCTTTCTGTTCCACTTCTGGTATCCTATGCTCATCATCAGGTTTGGGGGACGATGTTGACAATGGTCGTATATCCTGAATTTTGTCCAAATCTGTCGGTTTAGCACATGTAAGGGGTTCAGCAGGTCGGTACTCAATTGGCTGCGATTCCGGCACGCTCTGATAACGCTCGACCGGTTTCACAGGCTGTGACGTCACCACAGTCTCATTATACGGTTTTGACTTGTACTTCAGAATGTTCATGGACTGCGGCTTTGTGAACCGCATCGCCTGCTGTCGTAGCTTATCCGCATATGAATCAGACGGAGCCTCATTATCAATATTATCATAATTCCCATGCGTATGACCACGATGATCCTTCCCCTCCAGGGGTTTCTCCTGCAAGACTGTATTTTTCGTTCGATAGAGCCTTGGTGGTAGCAAAGGTGGTTTCTGTTCAACCTTCTCAGAGGAAGCAGGCGTGTACTGTTCAAAAACCTGCTTCTCACCCTTGGCAGACGTGCTGAAATAAGAAAATGTGCGGAATGAGAACAAGAACTCGGCGTTCTGCTGGGATTCTAACCCAGCAACCCTCTCACCCCCTTATCACACAAAAATTCCCAAGAAAAGCTTCACTTCATCATGTACAAAACCTTCATAAACAGAAATTAACACCAAAAGTGCTCATTATGAATGTTAGTGGCATCTAGTGGCACTTCATGGGTCAACCTGGGAGTTGGCAAGCATTGTCAGGAATGTCTATGGAGAGGCTTCTCACCCCTCGAAGGTCGTTAGAGAGAAAAAACACATATTTTGAGAGTTTGAAACATACCTGGTAGGTTGATTCTGATCTGCTCCCCTGGTTGAGGCAGACAGTCTGGAGACATCTGCATAGGGGGAGCTGTCCACCACATCCTTCGTTCTTGGAACATTCTCAGGTGTCTGCAAGTTGTGAAGACCAAGTTATACACAAGTCGGCAATAGACCTCGGGAAATATTTTGAAAATTAACTCAAGAAATAATCATCAGGACCTCAAAAAGAACAGCTCTTCTTCAAAACATTTCTCGTAAATCAGATGACGTCATGGAAAGAGCAAGCAAACTACATCATGAGCTGAGGTCCAGTGTAACACAAAAGGAAAGAACTGACTGACTTTGAGTCACTGTGACATACCTTGCTTCTCTTCCAGATAGGCCCTCTCTTTGTCGGAGAAGTAGACTCATGTTTATCCACATTGTCCTCACGGCGCAGGCCTTTATCACCTGGCAGTTGGTACGAGTTTCTATCTCGGGCAGTGCCATCTTGATGGTCTCTCCTCTGACGCTGAGATTCTCCATCGAAGCCATAGCCACGGTCTCGATGATGCGGGGAAACGAGACTAGAATGAGATGCCAGTGAATCCGGTCGATGCCGGTTTGTGGCATCTGGTAAAGATTTGAGAGCAGATGGATGTGGCCGATCGAACTTCTGCTCTCCGAAAGACGTTGGGCGTTCAGGCCTAGGGGGCCCCTTACTCTCCTGATTTGGCCGGGAATGAAACTTCTCAGAATCTCTTGAAAGAGATTCATGATCCTGAGATACTGATCGTACATGTTTGTCAATTTCTGCATATTCTGACATCTTGCTGAAATCTGGCGCATCCATACCAGGGGGAAGAGTTGACGCCATCCTTGACTGAGGCATAGTCTGCTCATTTGCACTGAACACATCCTCAGATCTCATGCTTTCAATATATGGAGCACGCTTATCCAAATATCCCCACTGTTGAAGATTCTTCAACTGTGGATCTGAGGTCCGATCAGATCTGTATCCTGAATCCTGACTGCCGTACGTTCCATGGGAATGTGCTGAAATAGGCCCGCGCCTGGTGTCAGTTATAATGTCAGGCTCTTCATCAAGCAGTGAAGGGTCTGACCCAGGTCGCTTCTTTCCGTCAGGCGTTTTGACTTTACCGGACACGGATAAATACGGCAGTTGTTTCTGCATTGGATCAGAATTGCAGCGTTTGTCTCCACTTAGTCGTGGTGTTGACGACCTTGACGACTGACTGGCCGGGTCAGACAGGTTTTGCCACCGGTTATGACCAGACACAACTGCCTGATCACTCGGATCAGAACAATTGGAAGACTTCCTGGAATGTTCGGAATCTGGATCAGACCCCTGGCGACTGGACTTCTTAAAACGTTCTTTCACGGAACGGAACTGTTCAGAGGAAGTACGTTTCAGCTTTTTCTCCGCAGCTTTCAAAGATTTTGATTCGCTCTCGCTCCGTTTCATGAAGTCAGTTTTGTCCTCTTTCGATGGTTCCTCTGGAATGTTTGACGTTGAACGACTAGGTTTGAAAATTGGTTCATGGTGTATGTCCAAATCATCGTTAATTCCATACGCCTTTCTCATGGATGATCGGTGAGGGCCAGCTCTTCCCATCATCCTCTGCGGAACACTGGGTGGTGTCTCATCATCCTTCATCACTGTTTCCATGGAAACATGAGACTCCTTTTTTACTTTCGACTGATCGAGTGACTGCCGTTTGTCACTCTTTGCATTACGCTCCCACGGAGGGGGTGGAATGTCTATTTCCTCAAACCTGATTGGTCGTTTCACAATTGGGCCCTTTTTGTCTGGTTTGCGTCTGTCATCCATGCTCCATTTATCTTCTTCTCTCAAAGATTGATCAGATGGACGGTCGCCAGATTGGCGGAAATTGGGATCATTCTGATTGAAATACTCCTCAGAAAGACGCCGCAATAGCGGAGCCATACTTGGGCTATAATCGTGAATAGGTTTGAAAGGATGGTCAGACGAATGTTCAGCTTCTATAGATGGCGGGCGTTCAGAGGTGACAGACTGGCGATCCGATGACACTGACGGATGCTCTGTGATCACGCCTTTTTCCATGTCGTATTCAGCACATGACGTCTGGCAACTGCTACTCTCGGTCTGTGAGCTGGAATCACTAGGGTAGCTTATTGGGCGACTGCTCGCTGAGCTCTGATAGGACCGTCTATGCTTACGTACCACAGGTCCATCGGGATCGTTACTTGTCGATTTATTATGCGCAGTATCCGTGAACACATCTTCTGATGCAGCAGTATCCACCGGGACTACGCGGCAGGGGACGGCAGTTTGTTCAACAGGACTGAGATCATCAGTTTGGGTACTGGTACTGTAGTGCGGTTTTGGACGGTACATGAAAGCACGGCTGGAATCCTTATGCGGATCATTTGGACTGCGAACAACTGAGACGGTTAGTTTCTGATTAGCAACAGAGTTTGTAGGTGGCGCCATAGAAAGATTATTGGGTTTAGGCACTTTGGTATTGTCATGGTAACCAGGACTAGGTTTTTTCTTATGATGAGCCTTGTAACTTTCCACGTAATCCCCAATCATCTGTTCCAACTGTTTCTGATCTAACACATCTGGACTGGGCTGATTGGTTTGAGTTTGTGGGGTGCTGGATGCCGTGACATCCTGTTTGGGAGCAGACGGTATCATGATGTTTCTATCACAGTACTTGTGTGCACCACTATCATAGCTTGGGTATAGATAACTTGGAGGACTATTGTACAGGTTCCTGACTTCTGTTTGGGATTTAGGGTCAAGCAATGGATAGGGTTGAACAAAATCTAACTCATTTTCAATGTTGGTGACTTTGGCAACTTTTGCATGGTGGATTATATCCGTTTGAAACTTCGGTTTCTTTGGACTAGTCAGGGAGTCCTTTTCAGTTACTTGAGGTCCTGGATCCGGTTTTTGTGGTTTATTGTATGCCCCTGGATAACTCGGACGTGACGGTTTCCTGATATCCGCCCCGGTTTCTGTACCAATTGTCATATTCAAGTTAGAACTGATGGATCTATCACGGTTCATCTCAGCGGGCCATGAGGGGTTGCGATCATGGTTATGGCTATACCTCACAAAAGCGGACGACGTATCCCTCGTCGGGGGAGCAGGGGCAAAACCAGACTCCATATCCATGTTTGTCGGTCGTGGTGGCACAGCTGGAGGCTCTGGACTTTTGTTGATAAGTGTCCGCACGCTGTAGTCACTGGCAATACTATCACGACTATTCCTCGACCCCAGATCTGGACTAGATCGACTCTGATATTTCATATTCGATTGATAATCCGAAGAAAAGTCACTCAAATTCTCATAATCATTAGCACGGCTGTAACTTGGCCTTTCATATGTCCGACTTGAGATTCCACTGGAAAATGAATCTCGGTCCCTTGCTCTCCCTGAAAACGAATCCCGATCTCGGCCTTTGTAGGAAAAAGAGTCCCTTCTTCTCCCACTGTTGGAATATCCTTGATTGTAGGAGGATGGGAACTGACTACTACTAAAAGCTCCGGAGTTTCGTCTGTTGTCTGCTCCGAGGCTGGACGGGCCAGAAGATAACGAGGTTTGACTGTTATAAACATTTCCTGGCCTCCCTCTGGAAGGCAGATTGGCATTTGCATCATGGTATGGTTTATTTGTAGCACCGTTATGGCCAGGAAAAGGCCGTGGATAACCATATTTATCCATATTGAGATTGGGAGTAGATTTCGCACTTTGCACTTGCATATTTTCCACAGAAATTTCGTCAATTGAATCAGCTGGGATTTCTGAGTAGGACGGTCTCCTGTTTTCTTGATTCACCAGGGGTGGCGCTGGTAGAGATTCTGTACGTGGGCGTTGGAATGCTTGTTCATGTGTCTGCCATGGACGGGGTTCGGGAGAAAACCTGGAAGTATAAAACATGAGAAAGATATCAGACACTGTGAGGAACAAAATGATGCTACATAAGCAGAGGCGGAAGTCCTGGTCTGTGCAGGCCTATGACAGAAAAGCTGGGCAGTACAAGGAGGCCTAACTTTACAATAAAGAGTTGCGAACCAGGTGCTCCAGACATGAAGACTGAGTCACAATACTACACCATTATGGCTTATGCTGCGGTTCGATACAGTATAACTAGTGTCGTACAAGTATGAGAAGAAAAACCACACTAGATATTCAATATTGATACAGTGAGAGAGAACTTGGGTTTACCATTTTAGAGTTGTTTATCTGACCCTGTATCTTATGGGCTGCCGTAATGTTGACTACACTGTACATTATTCAATACAGGCCTATATGTGTGAACTTGAAACCTAGCCCTAGGCCCTTTTGTTAAACAAGAGAAATATTATTTCATAGCAAATATTATAAACCACACTTCATTACACGGTGCCCATAGGGTAGGCCTTTCCCTGGTATTGGGCTCACTGGTGGAGAATTCCGCGAAAGTGCAAACGGTTCACCCAAAGCCAAACAAGGACGAAATGTGGTGATGGACCTCGAATGTGACCCGGGCCAGCAAAAGCAGACGCTTGTCACAAGAGATCATCATTGGTTGTCACTTTATTTAACTATTATCACTGCTGCCCATCACTGTTGAAAATCACAGAGATGTTAATTTCAGCTATTGTGTCATGAAACTGTTAACCCTTTCCACTATTGCAACAAGCATCTGCTTTTAGCCTAATTCATACTTCGACGCATGACCATCGCCGGCGACCGACGCACAATCTTGCGTTCGATGCTGACCCCGCCGTGCGGTGTCGGTGTAGTCATTTCATAACGGGTCACTGTCGCTAAAGTACGCTGGACTATGAATCAATTCCCCGAAGTTGGCGTCCAGATTTGATCGCGCGTCAGACGCTGATGGTCTTGCGTCGAAGTGTGAATTAGGCTTTTGCTGGCACAGGTCACAAATGTCTTGGCCAGTCACCGATGACCTCAGGGGTGTCAATTCGTCATGAGATAAAGACAACACAAGACAAAAGCTGTAGAACATTTGGATCACAGTCGGTTAAACTTAGACTTGATCACAATGGGTATCTGCATATTGAAGCTCGTAGGGTGAAGTATGTCTGTAGGCCCACAGGTCTTGTGGATATAACCCTCAATAGATGAAAACTAATTTTCGATGTATTGGGAGAGTTTCACGCTGGGGTACACTCCAACAAAGAAAACGACATTTTCAAAATCAAATGTTTCCGATGCAAAAATTTGGGAATGTTTAAGATTATTAGCTGCCTAATAGGCCTAGTTTGTTGTGAGGAAGAAGGTTTTATGATGTGGGTCATAATCTGTATGTTGGGCTAAATTGCATGGGTGAATAGGACTTGGCGATAAAGATATACACAAGCATGGGAAGCGATGGAAGAGTAATGTACGAGTAATGTACCGTATTCCCGTCCATCAACATGACCTCAGCAAGCAACAAGAGGCCCATGGGCCTTGCGCTCAGCTGATAGGAAGGGGTTAATATCTCTTGGTGAATCGAGATACATGTAGATATCATATTTCACCCATTGGGTGGGAAGGGGTTAATACCACTTCGTGAATCGCGATGGATAGGCCTACATGTTGTATCATACCTATTTGNAGTCGATCAAAATGTGAGAATCCCAGTTCGTGCACACGATACGCAAAAAGGGTCCTCAGCGCAGTCAAAACATAACCTGATTGACCCCACCGAACAATGCCAAAACCACACGATGAAATAGACCACCATCAGTTCACGGTGCAGACCATTCATAGGAAAAACGACATTGGGATATGACCTTCAAGTACTTCCTTGAAACTTCCCAGCAAAGCATTGGCAGTAGAATGTCCACTTTATTCATACGAAAACAAGCATAATCTTTTCCTTTCAGCAAATGCTGCTCCTACTTGAAGTATTTGCTTGCAAGCAAATGCTAATTTTTATTCATATGACCCAATGTGAAGTTCCCCATGAATAGTTTTTGTCCCCTGTGGCTATCTCTGACTAAAATGGCACCTCAATGGACTTGGGGGAGTTGGAAAGGGCCCTAAGTGAAACCATTAGATTTTATGGGAAAAGCAAACAAACTAAAATACAGGGTCTTTTCCTTGTGACATAATATCAGTGGTGGACACCTATAGCACTGTTCAGCGGTGAGGACAAGCTCAGCGCCACAAATTATCATTCCTGTCTTCACTGATATCAATCCGAGTTTTCATGGAGCAGTCACTTCGCGATCACAGACCTGGGGAATCAACCTCATGACCAAGCACTCATATGATCTTATGATCTGCCACTGCACCATGCACAGACTCCCTCCTACAAGGCTGAGCTTAAAGCTGGAGTCTGTCTCAATCACAGGGACCTGGCCCGAAGGTCTCATCAAGTCAAAACTACCAAATCCCCCCCCCCCCAAAAATATGGATTTGCTGTCAATGCACTAATACTGACAACATACTGGGAGAACTCTGATGAAGTAGGCCTACTTGTCCCAACAAAGTCTTACCTCGGCAGTTTCATCATAAACAGAAAAGCTACATGTATAGCAGCAAATACGACACAGAATTCTCAACGACAAATGTGGAGAGAATGATGACAAGTCTCTATTAAACACTTAGAAATATCGACATCCTGCCACTGTCCAGTTTGATACACTGATTGACTGTCGAACATGAATGACAAATTATGGATTCAAGAAATTCCTGAAAAATCAATTTTGCAGATTAGCGACCACCTAGTGGCTGACTTAAACAAACCCATAAGAGGACAATGGGAGGTATGCAGAAAATGCTGTCTGGGATTATGATTGCATAAATATTATAGATTGAGTTGATCTCATGTCAAGTAGACCAGGAGAAGCAGTGTATTTTGAGTACATTTTGTGTGGGCAGTTCAATACGGCTTGGATCAAGTGCGCAATGACTAACCACAGACTATTATGGCGACCACTCTGATTTTGCATCATAAAGCGTAACACTTGTAGGCGGGCAAAATGCCGACAAATTTTGTGTGGGAATCTCTAAAACATGTTTGCCCCCAAAAGAAATCCCTTAAGGGGGTAAGACCAGTTTAATCCCATCTCCCTCCTGGGGTAACTTCCTGTGACCCTGACTTAACCTCTTGATCAAACAGCAGCAGGAGAAAACCAGAGCCTTGAGTGCCTAAAAAGTTAAAGGAGCTGGACGTCCAAGTTGTAAACACTCACTCACTGGTTCTCTGTCCACGCGACGCCTGCGGTGATGCCAGCTATTGTCAGTGATATGTACCGACGTAAATATCGTAAGTGAGTTGCATTGGACCGGGCACCAGTCTAACGATCACTGGTGCTGCCACCTTCACGAAGGAATAAAACTAGTTTGCTGGCCACTGTTTGTAAACAAACCAGTTTGTTTACAACTTGGATGTCCAGCTCCTTTAAAGTTTGGGGTTTATAGTCTGATATCAACTACGGTAGTGGTTCTCATCCGACTTTACACTTTAACCCCAGTCTATCCTGAAACCTTTCAGTAGAACTCAGATGAGCTGTCCATTCAGCGCTACATCGAGCATTTCCGACCAGTACCCATTTATACACCTGGGTGGAGAGAGGCCAGTGAGGCAAAGAGACTTGCCCAAAATCTCTCGCCCAGTGGGATTCGAACCCGGGACCCTCTGACCGCTAGTCGGAGACCCGAACCACTACACCACCGGGCACCTGCCTAGCCAATCCTGAGGATGTTACGAGTTTGTTGTCGCTGGTTACCAACTGGTTGGTGATGAAGGACAGCGAGCACTACCCCCGATAAATTCAGCAACACTCATTCTCGCTCCTACAGCCCTGGCAAGTCATTTCAAGGGAAAAACACAGCCTGAATGCGAAAGCTCTCCATCCACACATTCCACAGCACTTGAGGAAGCATGCTTTTTGTATAAAAGCCAGCAGAACACATATTTGAGCAAATGGACGTCTGCCAAATGATTTTTATTTGTTTCAAGAGCATGGCTGCTCTGTTGACACTTCCCAAGCCGACCAAGTGTAAAGAGGATTGTTGAGCATGGGTACCTAGAGACCAGGAATGTTCTAATGAAATTGATAACACCATTTTATCCTGATTTCTCCCAGGCATGTTTCAAGCCCTCGGTCAAATTTTAACATCATTGCAAAATTTCGAAATTTCTCGGCCAATTTTAAAGATTTTCCACAAAATAGAGGGGGCACGGGCCGGGTGTGCCCCCCTGGCCACGCTGCCCAACTCTGGGATTGAACCAATGACCTCGCTGGTGACAGGTGTGGCTGTTTCCACTGCGCCAACCAGACCAACCCGAGGCATGACTTCATGACAGGCAAAAACACCTTCCAAAATTGATTGGGCTTGTCCTACACAGAGATGTTGATATCAGGCTGGGACAGGAAATCAGCTGAGGGCAAACAAAGAGTACATTCCTCGCTTAATTAATGAATCTTGTTGGTCACAAGTCTGCACAGGACAAGGTGAGAAAAGCAAATACTGCACAACCAGCGATGGCAGCTATGGACTGAGAGCTTACAGCATTAGTGTTTAACGTGACAGACATATCAGGCACCATATGTGGCACATTACCAATGGCACCAACATTGCATCATTTGATGCAAGGATATGAAAGCCTAGGCCCAGACCCTGAGCAGCTGAACTAACAAACTACCCCATCTACATGTAAAATGATTGTTTCACCTCTGGGATCTCTTCTACACAGTGCCTGAGGAAGACCCCGATTGGGGTCGAAACTTTGCGAAATATTCGGAGACGACTTTCCGATTTATTGCCATCTAAATTGATCAATGGATATCAACAGAAATGAAGTGAAAAATCTTGAATGTTTCAGTGTTGAACAGCTTCCAGAATGCATTATATCAAAGAGGAAGGGGAAAACTTATTATGGACAGTATGTGTGACCATAAAGTCACTTGGAATTCAAAGTCATCAGGACAACTTCTCACACCATCAACGTGATATACAATGAAAACCATGCAGAGTATTAAGGCCAAAGCAAAATCATAAAGGAAGCCAGCAGAAATTCATGTTTGACATCAAGGCACCCGTTGTCAAATTTTTATAAAGAATATCATTAATGTAGGGGTAATAATGTAGAAAAGTTCACAGTCACATACAATGTACCCCTTTATTATGTCTGTGCAGCCTTTTAACGGCTCACAAATCGCCAGTGCTAATAGACATTACAGGGGTCATAATTCAGTCAAAAATTCACATTAAAAGTTTAATGTTGGGCTTACTGCATGATATAAAGTCACGAATCACAGTATACATGATATATTCTGTGTGAAGGCATGGTTGCATTGTGTGATACTACTAACTAGTATCATTGTTCTTTCTTTAGACGGATGCGAATTTAGGGGGCGCACATTTGGGAGGGGTGCAAGCATCATGCGGTAGGCACCCCTATGCCACAAAAGTTTTGTTTTTTACCATGATTTTGAGTGTTTTCAGCGTGGGCACCATTTCTTTAATATAATCTATTAGTAAAAGTTGCCCCCCCCCAAATACCCCTGCTAGAGGCTGTGAAGTTGCATACCTGTTCTGATTGTCAGCATAAAAATCTATCTCCTGGTCATCATATGGTGGTGGCGGTGATGGTAAACGATCTTCGTAATGACGGGTAGTGCCATCTTTCTTTTGATTCTCTAACTTCACAGCCTCTTTTTCCCTGAATTCACGGAACCGCTTTAGGAAGAGTGTCGTACGTGGTGTTGTATTCTGGTCAATGCCACCTCTGAAAAAGAGAAGAAATCCAGATGAATCGATCAAATACTTGATATAAGAATGAACCTAAGGACGTATCAGACTATGCCTAACACAGGGCGTTTCATTCATTTCCATCCTGAAGTGATTGTTAATGTTCGCGCCTTGTTTGTGATGAAGGGAGCAAGCATCAAGAAGCCCTGATGTTCTCAGGATGCTCATTCCTGATGCGCCCTGCTACCTTCCTGCCTACAGAATGCAAATAAAACCAGAAATGGATGCATTAATGATGACGCAACTGAATGTGTCAAATGCTGACCAAAGTTATGTGACTCCAGTTCTATATCACACATAGAACTGGAAGTTGCGTAATAGTCAACGCTGAAAACAAGGGTCTTAACATCATGGCAGATATAGCCTACCCTGGATTTTCAGGGTCGTCCAGTTCAAGAACTCAGCGGTGTTTTGTCCAATCTTACCAATTTGACTATGACAAGCAAAGAGAAGTATTGGGCAACATTCAGCCTGCATGCTACAGGCAGAGCTGGATCCAAACTTCGACATCTAAGTGAATTAGTTACCCATCCTAGATTACCAAATGAAACTCATAGCTCTCAAATAACCACGTCTCCATCTGTCATCAGTATTGGAACCCCATAATTTCTCCATGCAACCAGCTGCTCATCCGAGGGCAAATATCCTGCTGCATTCCTAACATTCCAACATCACGTGCACCATTTATGCACAATTACGAATATACCTGAATTCTAATCATTATTGTCCAAAATTGCAGCTGCCCCATTTGAGATTTCTAGGAACCCCTCAACCGAAAAAAATAGAGCCCTGAATATGGATTCCTTTGAATTCCATGGTAACGCCTTATGTCACTTTTCCACTATTGACATGTTCGATTGGGTTCTAGGAATCTTGATGCTGAATATTGAAATGACAGATTTCATGGAAAATATCTGATAATTCAATAATTCTTTTATCACTGAACATCACTGTTCAATAATATAGACGAATGGTTGTAACTCTCATCATCTGAAGCAGATTATCCACCTCTGTGAGTGGAAACAACTTCAATGAAATCTTGTACTCTGATCAACTAACGAGTATTGTCACAGTAAGACAGTTTCTTGGCCACATACAATGTGACAAGGAGTTTGTTCAGTTCATTTTTGGCCACCAGGGAATAAGGCATATGACAGTTTTTTAAAGATAATGTATCACGGATATTTTCGTGGGCCACGAAATTCATTGTTTATTTACATTTTGTTTGTTTATGTCCAGGCTTTCTTTGTCTTTGCATGCCCCAAAAGTCCAAAATAACATAATGTAAACATCCATGTTTACAAACATTGAATGTAAACAATGAAGTCGTGATACATTATCTTTAAAGCAAGTAGGCTCCTAGTGGGCATTTCACCATAACATTAGTTTCTGTAGGACTTGTGCTAAGACTGTGACACAAAAGGCTGCCTGTAGTTTTCTACGGCTGGGTTGCCCATAGAGAGCAAACCTTTTCGAGAAAACTCTACGTGGAGAGATGCTTTTAATCAGGCCTGCGGACAAAAGCCAATCAACCGATCAAAATGTTTGCAAGTTTAAGATTAAAAACAAGAAATTTTCAAAACTTGGCCTCAATCCCATTGAAAATATATGTAGGTCTATGCCGTATTCCGTACTAAAAGCCTAGCGATTGAAATATTGATTTAGTTTGCATATGTAGTGTTCGACCATGGTTTCATATACCAACACCAGCTTGTCTGTTGTAGTTGTGGCACCCTCTCGACACAAACAATGCACAATGGATTGGCTGAATATTCCCCTTTTCATCATTTTGAATGGTATAATAAGAAAATCAATTTGCCTATACGCAAACGATACTGTTTTTGAGCACAATGCTCTCAGAAGGGTATAGTAATACTTGATTGTCACCTCCAAAGTTATGGGTTCAATTTCTGGTAAATTTTGGAGCAATGAACAAAATTGCGTCTCCATGTGAAAGTTTTCTCAAACAAGTTGGTTCTCAATGCAAAACTCAAACATTAAAGGAGCACGGTATTGGATCTCAAATGCGTTATTTGACTGCCGACGTAGAGGGAGCCACCTAGCGGCAGTAATACGAACTACAGAAATGCATTACAAAGTATACGGAGGAAATCGGGTCAACTCGCCAATACGTCGTTGGTTCCTGCGTTGGAGAGCGGCACAGTGGCGCCGGCTGTCGAGAAAAAGTGGCAATACCGTGCTCCTTTAAAACTATGGGATGTTGTTTGTGTCATGGTCTCGGTGAACATTTGGAAACCAACAATGGTGAATTGCATTGAGAGCCAACTCACATGAGAAAACTCACAAGACAGACCAACAGAGCCAGAGCTCCCACACCATTCAGTGAAAGAAAGTCTCAAGCCGTCAAGGGCAAAGGGTTAAAATCTGTCAGGCTCACCAATCACCACCTGCCAAACAGGTGCACCAGTTTAATAGGCCTACTGACTTTGTCTTCTGCCGAACACCGACATAGGCCTAAAGCATATTATCTGAACCAAGTTCAATATCCTACCTGATCAAAACATTGATCCAAATCCGTGATGAGACTCAAGGACAGTGATCGACAATGATACTATCTGTCGCTCAATTAGCACAAAATAGTTACCTTGGAAACTGGCGTCTGTCTTCACGTCCATACTTCCTGAACAAGCCCTGCACCAATGATGGCATTGAATGCCATACTTTTGACAACCCCATCTATGGACCGAGAGACCAACTATTTATCAACAGACAAAGTATTATGATCTCGATGGTAATTTCCAATGGAAAGTTTGAATTGAACTGGCCTGGTGAAAATTCTCTCCCCGGGTTTTATATATTTGCCGAAATTCTTCCTGCTTCCTGTTTACACTCTTGTCTGACGTTCTTGACTAAGTAAATCAAGAATTGTACACAGGGAAATGTGCCACATATATATTATACATATATCACATATATAATATATATACATCAATATATATTAATCGGATATATAAAATGCTAGACACCTTCTGGATATCCGTGGTTGTATATATATTATATATGCAGTGTATATATAATATATATATAATGGCCATCATGCTACATATATGATATATTCATATTTATTTTCATTTCATATATATATTAGATATATAGGTGGATTTATTGCTATTTTGACTAAAAAGTACACACTGAAATATTGTTATTTACACATAATTTTATTGAGATCAATATTTACACGGAGAATCAGTTACAGAGAACATTAGAATAATACAGCGTTGATCGGTATTATACATGGAGAATGTCTAGCAGAGAACAGTTGAATTTTGTCAGTTGATTCCCATTGTCATTATCTTCATCTATGGACGAACTTTTCTTCAAGAAGGCAAGTGAAGAAGGGCTGCAAAAGAAATAAGGATATTGAATAATAGATTCAATTGGTCACCACATGATTGGTACGAGCCCAATCATCGTCTCTTTTAAGAACATACATACATACATGTACATACATGTAGGCCTAGCCGAGTAAAATGACCTGAGTCTATTAAACATGTCTGTCTTGGACAAAGGTTGCTGTTGCTAGGCCTAGCCCAACTCTGTCGCCAGTGTACTGTAGGCCGGCGTAATAGAATCTAATGTCCCCGATATGGATGTTCCAGAACAATACAATGTACATTTACGAATTAAGCGGCACCATTGAATTGCACTCCTGAGAGACCACGACCATCAATCCTGTGACAAACAATGCATGTGGACATCAGAAAGACGAGGGGCATTAGATTCTATCACACCTGGTCAACTATACTATCAAGCCGGTATTTTATCAGACCCACCTTGGTAGCAGTCGTCAACCTCATAATGGGCTGTTGTCTGTCTTCTTTAGGCTTTCCTTTAGGCAGGCNTCCAGCTCAGACATGTCAGAGGCCAAAGCACCAACCATTAGGCCCTAAAGGAAATTCGTCTTGGCCTGTGAGGTCAGGCCGGGCATACAGTTTTATGACCTTCAGTCGAGTCCGTAAGCAATGAAGTCCTGTAACCACTTTCCATTGAAGTAAATGAACATGAATGTACATCATGAGATCGATAAGCAAGCACAATCTGTTGATGTCAATATTTTCTAGACATTGCCCATGGGGACACCTTATGATGATCTGGATAAGCTTAAGTCTGATTTAACCATCTTCAAGAAATGATTGACAGAATACATAATTTCAATCCAAATGGGTGTTTTTTTCATGGGATAATAACACAGTAGGACTGGCAAAATATGCACGTGCAAAAAAAGAAGTCTGCAGTGCCAAATAAATTGGCCCGTTTATGAATTTTTGATAATGATCGAGACATGACAATTTCTCAGCTTGATGACTTTCATTTTTAAGATGCAGACACCAATGCAGGTGTGTTCAATCAAGTGATGTTCCATTTACATGTACATGTAGTTCTAATTCAGGCCATAGAAAAAAGCTCAAAGGTTCTACTCGCCCCATTTGACATTATCACAGCAGGACTCAGTTGTTCATGATGACCTGATGTGATGAACCCAAAAGCGCCACTGAATAGAACTTACAGTCCAAAAGTGGCTCATTAGAAAACACGATTTGGGACAAAAGCCGAGAATGTCTTCACAGTTCTGAAGTTCCATTCTGACAATTTTGTGACACTGATGGTAATATCGCAAATATCTGTCAAGAAGGACAAGTGTAGCTTCACCGCTTGTCAGAGATATTTCTCTGTTATCGTAATGGGTCAGCGCTTGTTCAAGATATTGTAAAATATCATCTTTATCTGTAATTGTTTTGCACTGATCCATCTATTGACATTCTGATGTGTGAGAGATAGTGAGCTTCGATCCCAACAAGTGAAAAGGCTAGATTTTATGAAAGTTATGTTGTCGCGATTTCTGACGACATTCTGATAATTTTTGCAAACTAAGGAGCAAAAGCTTAACATGCCATTGCCTGTACCTCAACAAAGAATTGAAAATCTGCTTAAACTGTGAACAAAGCAAGTAACAGTTCCTTAACTGCATCTCCATTTTTAGCAACATTAGCAACACTTGAAGGTCCGAGAACAACATCTTTGGGTTTTGAACACAACACTTTTGTCCTTCAAGATGGCTGAACAGGTCAAAGAGGGTCGCCATGGTGACAAATCGAAAGATAAGGACCTGAGAAATCACTCTGAAAAGGACAACAGGAGACAAATCATGGACAAAGAACCCAGTGAAATGACCCTTTATGCCATCACTGGCAGCCATTGGAGATAAGAGGCCGTTTCACCATCCACATGCAAGGCATTTGTCCTGCGTTTCTTGAAGAAACTTTCCAAATGATGTACGGGTTGCAGGCCATTTTCAACCACAGAGTTGATGACCCTTCACTAAAGATTGATGAGGATGCGGCAAGGATGCTGCTGTAACTATCGGAGACAGGAAGTGTCTGAGGGGGCACGATGACACTTGTGTTGTGAACAGGACAAGGTGCAGTCCAAATAGAAGGGCCACTGTGTTAGAAAAATTTATCCTCAAGAAAATACATATAGGTTGTATCAAAATGGAACAGATACAAGCAAAACTTCCATTGCGACTTCAGAATCAACATCAGCAGTTTTGACTCGAAGAACATCAATTTATCTTCCAGAACTTTTTCCCAACAGCACTATCTTCTTTGATAAAGCTTTTTTTGGAAAAAACCAATAAGTGCAAAGGAGGACATCAAAGGAATGTTTCTACAGTTGATTAGCCACAAATTTTTCAATCATTTCCTGGATATTTTGTCATGTGTCATAATCTGTAGCAAAATCTGTTTTCATAAGCAGAGGGACTCCAAACACCCACGAGCAACAGACCTGACCAAATAATGAATTTAAGGGGAATGATCACGCACACTGAGGTTGGCAACCCGCATGTTTTAGATTCCCTTTGATCATGATGCAGGTATTGTTTATTCTGTATTGTTTTTCCCTCAGGGATGATCAAGAGTTTGACATCAAAGGCACCGCTGGACAGCAACTGAAGCGATTACCATGATAATCATTGTCGAATGCTTTATGAATGCCTGGAATTTGCACAAAGATGACCGAAAATTGGCAAAATTTTGTCAGTGGCAACCACTTTTTTGTGGCATTCATGTACAAGAGACTCTCACAAAAAGTCACAATGCTATGTTCAACCAATATCTCTGCATGATTATCAGCAAGCAATTAGATTCACAGCATGGGCCAGGGAAAACATTTGCAAACATTCCCACCATATTGTGAACAGAATTCCGCACATTTTGTTCAAAACAATGGGAGAAATTCACCATTTTTTCCACAAGAGATGACAATTGAAGTAGAGATGGAATGCAGAAATGTCTGTCATGTGGACTTTTCTGGTTGTTTTTCAGTCATGCATTGTATTGAACTTACTGAAGAAAACCATGTAGGACAGAGGGAAATTTTGCAGTTAGGCTATACCCCCAGTTATCTGGACTGGAGGGTCATGACAGGACACAGGTTACAGCTATTTTCAGCGACGCCACCAATTTCGAGCAGCCTCGATGGTAGAGTGGTTAGCGTGGCAGGTTTTCTTTTTCATGGCACCCAGCTTACACTGCACTTGGCAGGTTAGAATCTCGACAAAGACATTATATTTTAAATCAGCACCACGTTATGATCTGTCTGTTCATGGGCACAGAATGATGTAGGCCTGCTTCAATTCACTATCCCGCAACAGTGTTGCATCTATGAGAATGTTTTATGATATTGATAATGTAAAGTTAAGCGATAAATTTTCATGGGTCAGACGTCATTCAATAAATTGCAGTTTCAATTGCAACAAGTGTAGCATGTACATGTATCATGATAGTTCACTCACACATGATATGATACAAAACATGGAATAAATGGCTAAGTAAATTTTGATATTTGATCACAATGTATTCACTCTAAGATATATTTGTTCAACAATTCAGCGACCTGACTGGTTTGCAATCAGGCCCACATGCACTTCACACAAGGAAAATGATCAGATGTAAGTGTGCATCTTTTCTAAAATAATTCATCAAAATATTTGAGGCTATCTTATCCCAAGTTTGATAATCCTCCCCATAAGACATCATGAATAATGGATGATTTTCTTGTTCAATACAGACAGTGTCACTCATTATAAAGACATTTTTTATGAACCATTTTCAACAGTGGATTGGCAAAATGTCGAGTGTTAAAAAAAGTCGTGAAAGCATTTCCCAGAGGATTATTGGTCTTCTTCCCACACATGAGGTATTTGCATTTTTGTCATGATAGAAAAATAACAGTGCAATGGCACTAATGACCTGATGACCAAGATGTGTGCCTTACAAGTGGAAAATGTCCTCCAGATCAGGAGCATGGCATAAACATTATTGGTGTACTACCCAGAGTGGTCTCAGGGCGCGAAGACAAAGATGCAGTCTTCACATGACGTCATATTTGACATTAGTATGCCCATACCCGACACAAATATGGAAACAACTATCCTCTACTGGTCACCAACAGCATATCACTAGTCCTCTAGGCCCTACCAGTCCCCCACAACATTTCACAAGTCCTCTACTGATCCACAGCATTTAACAAGTCCTTTATCAGTCACTTACAGCATTTCACAAGTCCTGTAGGCCTACTGGTCCCCACAGCATTTCACAAGTCCTCTACCGATCCCCATGGCATTTCACAAGTCCTCTACCAGTCCCCTACAGCATATTTCACCAGTCCTCTATCACTGTATGAGTCCCATAACATCAGTGCCCAGGCAAAAAACACGCGCCACCTCCGCCAATACCCCTTTGTGTTTTGATGAAATGGGCCAAAATGATGGGACACACCAACAGGGGTTTGAGGGTAAGGACCAACAAACCTTTAGGACCGAGCCTGGGACCTGGAACAGAATTCAGGGTGCACCCTGTACCCCAGTGTAGACAACACATCAATGTACGCCCGTATGTGATTAGACAACCATGGAGCTCGATACAACTTACTGTGACACTTTTCCCAATCAATAAACACTACCTTTTTCGATATGGTACACATGTGGGAAACGTCACTCTTGCCTGCCAGAGTGATGAAGCTCCAAGACCCTGCCCTGAAAGCACTACAAAACCAAATGACTGTCCCTACCTACATAACCTACCGTTGTAATCATCTAGAGAGCCACAGGTAAAACATCATGGCTCCTGCATTAACAATCGGTAGTCCACGATCATTATTGATTTCTTCATCTGAAGTGAGGCTCGTGGAGTGATCGGTGATTGTCGTGAATGATTACGAACTCGAAACTCTGATACAATGAATCATCGACTCGTATCCAACGTTAGGAAATCTCGCACCACACCTTGAGATTCTATCTTCCTACTCTGACACAGCTGTGACCAACGCTGTGTGCCACTCAGTCAACACTGGCCCTCAATGGCTGGCATTATAGGGAGATTTACAAACTGAACAATGGGCTCATTCAACCAGACACGCTGTGCGAGCCCAAGTCCCACTGAACGCATGCTTGCGTGAGGCATACATCTGGAATGTGTAGATATAATAGGACAGAAATATGCATTTGTAGACAGATAAACCGTGTCCAATAAAATGGAGGTTTTTTATTCGATTTGTTATGAAAATACTCAGGTGGGCAACGTAATGCAAGTGTGATCATGCACCGTGTCATCGAGGCAAAGTCATGAATATGAAAAGAACACCTACTCATTCGATTTTACAACTGCTACACCTATCAACCCACGAGCAAGTCATGCCCCATTAATTATCATATAAAATACCGTAGATTAATTTAGGTCTGTGCCAACCACCTGATGATATGATTAGTCAGGAAAGAGTTGGTGTAGTGCATGTATAATGTATTATATCCAAGAGGTCGCAGGTTCGTGTGCCAATGTGATGGAGGCTGAGTGAATTTGGTAAGCTTGGTCATGGAGGTATGATAAAGATTATGGGTCGTATTTTTGACCTTAACGTTAAGGTTGACTTAGGTCTCAAACCATTCGTAAGCTGTGACACCTCACCAAGTGGTCATAGAGGGGAACCTACCTGGCAGAGTGGCGGCATCTGCAACAGTGCATTGGGGAAAGGGACCACACCACTATGTGGTCTAACAGGTAGCCAATCAGAATGGAAAAGTGAGTCTTTGGAATGGAAATTGATCAACAATATTCAACAGCTTTGCAGCAGACCTCCAAACACCACAAGCAAAGCCGCACCCAGGTGCTCAGCACAATGGTCACAGAGAAAAATGTAGACAAGTACCATACCAGTTTGTGATCATGTTTTTGAACATGTGACAAAGGGACTTGATTTCACTTCAGCCCCGGTCAAAATAATGGAGAGAAAAGATTGCAACACAATACAGCAGCAAGGATAAGTCATACAAGACGGATTTTTTCAACTGACTTACGCCAAGATCAAGTGAACTTCAGACACAGTCGGGTGCCTTATTTCATGGGTTGGAAATTGATTGGGGGGGGGGGGTAGCAGGGAAGGCCACACAGGTGTAACACATTTTGCAAGGTTATTGGGTTTTGCTTCAAATTGAGTCTCCATCATTGATGACCCCGGTGATGACATGCGGAGAACTTTCTGAACTAAATCAACAGTGCTTCCATCTTGTGGTCTTGCTTGAAACTAAACCAACCTGTTGAATAGATCCCTTTGGAATAGGTCATTGGTTTGTGGTGAGTATGAAATGGAGGTGGGTGAGGAGTTGGAAAAAAACCTGTGCGGTCAAAGACCTAGTTTAATACGGTACCCTCTTCATCAAAATGCCATGGAAACCACAATCAGAGATTGAATCTGCTCATCCCGAGACATGCCAATGGCCATGGCTGTGTCCTCAACCAGGCCACTTTGACAGTCGTAGGCTTACTATCCTAGTGATCCAGTTCAGGTCGCTCTGACAGCGGTATAATATTCAGTGAGGCATTATCCTCAGAGCTTCAATCCAACACCAAATGTCCCAAAACACAAAACAATAAGGTTAAACAAACATTGTAATTCATGAAGACTAATTTCAATATTTCCCCTTCTGGCTAACGGGGCCATCTCATAATCTCACTCCAGCAAGACGTGCCTAATTCTCCTGTGGTCCCCATCTTCGATAATCGAAGGGCGATCTGCTCACCACTGCGTTACATCGCACATCACCCTTCGAGAAATAGACCAGTCCGCGGCGTATCCGCTGCCTCTTGAAGAGGAGGCCAATCAGACCCGGTGTTGTAAAATTTCCTCGTGGTACAAATAGTGGTAGCCAAAGACCCAATATAAAGTGCAATATGATTGGTCGACCGTTAAAGTTGGCATCGTGCCAAGATACGCCGCGGACCGGTCTATTTCTCGAAGGGTGATGTGCAATGTAACGCAGTGGTGAGCAGATTGCCCTTCGATTATCGAAGATGGTGGTCCCGGCCTCCGTGTTGATAGATGGTGCTACAGAAAAGGAGCTTTACAGGCACTCAGGACGATATTCTACAGTCCATGTTCCATAGTCCATTTATCAAAGAGAGAGGACATTCCTGTGAAAAAATTCTTCAGAATTCTCAACCCACAGAATTGACATGAGACCAAAGGGGAAAAGATCTGGCCTTTCCGCATTCCGAGAATCACAGAATCTCGCCTGATGCTCAGACAAAGAAATATCTGGGTCAACAATTCCCACAGCGATTTATCAAATACATTTTTATTTGATTTTAATGCAGTCGTTCAGATTTGAAGATGCCCTGAAACCTTGTGGAGATATTCAACGCAAAAAAACTACAACGGCAGATTCAACGAGACTCAAACATATGCGGGCAATGCTGGTCCCCGGATTATTCCTCATTTCATCAGGAAAACATGTCCAGTCATGGATAACTACTCACGAGTTGTGAAAATCGTGACCTGCAGCTCTGTCTTTCACGAGAAAAAAAACTACTGTAAACCTCCATTTTAATCACTATGACTCATACTCAGAGCGATTCCAGGGCATAGGTCACCAATTTTTGAGCGATTAGATAACCACTTGGTCTGTTTGACTACATATTGCATATCCTGCCTATCGGCTGCTATTTTGAGGGATGAACAAGTATATGCACTTCCGAAAACAGTGCTCTCAGCATTCCAATCGTTCCTTTGGGGTTGCACAATTAAGTCGTCAAAGCTCTGCATTCCCTGCAATAGCCAACATTCACCCATTTCATTTTTTTTAGTTCACCTGTGATATCAGGGTGCAAGGACCCTTCTACAGTATGTTGCACAATTGACCTCCCTTCCGCACCGCACACCATCTGTGTACCACATGCTGTCATCATGCCGTACCGTCCTCGTATTATCCATGGACGGCGCGCGCCGTCATGTACCATACGTAATGAACTGAAGCGTACCTTCCGCGTGACGTACCCGGATAAAGGTAGGTCAATTGTGCAATGTACTAATACTTCGGCGGTGGGCAAAGCAATGAAATTTGTGTTTCAGAGTCAGACCAGGCATGCACTCACCTTTGGACAGTTATGGACAACGTTTGGAATGAAGTCCTGACATGTTCGATTGCTTCTGCTCTAGAGTCGCATGGCACATCATTTACAAAGAGTATAAGGTCACCAACCCTTAAACTCCCCTCCTGTGCTGCTCGTCCATTTGGGTCAATCTGGAAATTAAAAAGAAACTTGTTGAGCGAGATATTTTCTTATATAAGAGCTGATCCTGTCATACCCTGACAAATACAATGGAATCCCACTATTGCGGGCACGTATGGAGTGCCCGGTGCTGTCCGTAGTTGAGAGGTGTCCTCAAGAGGTCAAAAGTCAAAGTGAACAGACTGATCAACTGGGAACTAGATTCTGTTGAGGTGTCCTTGAGGTGTCCTCGCAGGGTGTCCATTAAGGGAGGTTCTACCATGGAGAATAAAAAGTGTCCTCCACTGACCAACATTACTCATCACATGGACAACACCAACACCCAATGTTTGACCCAGATCTTCTTGAAAACCTGCCCTACTTTGCTAATGATGTATCATCCTTAGTACCTAACGGGACATTTGCTTCGAAAACCCCCCAGAGACAGCCACATTTCGACTGAAACGTCTTGCACCAGCATGAAAATGAAAGATAGCTGACCACCCTTCACTGCTGTGACACCAGCAAGATTCTGGACAAATGCATCCAACGGTCCCCAAACAATAATACAAAAGAAGTGAACAAAATTAGCTCTCAGTTTCCGCGGCAACTTGTTGTTCTCTCTTAAACATGACTGCACGGTATTCAGATTCACAGACCCTCAGAGGCGCAGGTCCTTTCAACTGCTGCACACAGTGGGATGTGCCTTTGCTCAGGAAAGATTTGGGTGGCTTATGTCGTTTATTGATGCATGATTGGACAGCACGGTAGTCAATTTATAGCCTAATGATTGTATTGGTATCAGCAGGTGTCCATCTGTCATGGTGTTAGATCATGCCACCAAGTTGCCTTTACTGGACATAACAGTCAGAGGACATTTTGTACCCGGACTTTTAATCCTGGACATTTCTTCATCCCCGGATATACTGGTATTTCTTTATTCCATCTTTGAATTCAGGGATGAAAAGTGCTAGACCTGGGCAAATGGTGTCTTTGTCTCAGACCCTGCAAGGCCCAACGTACGGTTGAGCAAAGTGCTGCTCTCTACAATCAATCAGAAGAACTACGGAATCCTGTCTGATCAACTTCCACATTTCTCAGAGATTTCATAAGATTTTGATGATGCAGAAGTTCTGAAATCCACAAGAATGATGTTTCTTTGATTTTGAGAGATTGACAGTGTTAAACGTCACTTGGTCTTCCTTTCCCCTCAAACAGAGGACATGGTAGTTGGGGAGCTGGCATGTCCGCAGTATGTATACTGGCCTTAGAAAGTGTATAAAACTTGGAAACTATTCAAATCCACTTTAGAACTATTATCCAACTGATCTTATCCCATTACAGATTTTAGCAGCTTTTAAATTCAATGCTTGTCTAAAGGCACACTGTCAACAACTAGGGTACTTGTAAGTCACGGCACTTAGGCCCTTTTCAAAATGGCACTCAAGATTCAAGTGTGTGACCCAGGGTAAGAAAGATAGGCCAAGAATATACCGATTGATATGAGTGACAGAGAAAACGGCTCGCAAAAGGCACCCTGCACAGATTTACCAATAACCTATCACTCTGGGAGGACAACTTTGTATGAACCAAGATCAAAGGCGAGAGAGGCCTATAAACTGCTGAGTTTTTACGCATGAGACCCAAACAGGGGCATCTGGGTGACCAGCCTAAAATAAGACCTGTTGTTATACACCAGTGCATGATGGTGACCCCAATGCAAACAAATTAAACTTGTTTCTTCACAAATGTTGATTGGTGAGAATTTTATTGCCCATTGGTGGAAAAATGGTAAGTAGGTCTGTAATGAAAGAAAGAAATCTATCCCATGAATGGAAGTTGATGGACAGGGGGGAAAAGACACTGAAATTATGTGAAAAAATTTCACAGGATTAGTTATCAACCTTTTCATAAAAGGATGCAATGTGTGCCAATAGTGTTACTATCTACTCCACCCAAATCCCAACAGGAATTTTAATACTTGGAGGAGACAATTGGAGTATTTGCCCTGAAAGCAAAAACAGCAGTGACAGACCTTATAAAGCATTTCGCCCCTGGCCCATTCATGATATTTGATGAGTTATTTTGGTGGGATATTTTCACCCCAAAGTGTAAGACTGGCCCATCTTGATCCTCATCCTGGGGACTGTGGTGTGAAATTTGCAGAATGTTAGGGATAAAACAAAGTGCCAGATTCCCTCTCCTAGTAACTCTTACATAACTGGCCACAAGAAACAGGTTCCACATCCACATCAATTTAGATGGATCGCACTATTCCTGTCTGATATATAAGCCAAATACATGAAGGATTTCGTCCCCAGATATTTCATCCCCTTTTATCCACTAGACTTTTCGTCCTGGGACATTTGAGGGGGGATCCCAAGGCCTTATTGTACCTGAACTTTTTGTCCTCAAGGACTTCTCATCCCTGGACATTTCAAATCCTTTTTTCCGATTTCATGAATTATCTCCTTTACAAAATGTAGGCTTACTGCATGCATGTTCCAACAAAAATACCCTAGGCATACACCTTGCTAGGCATACATTGGATATGGAACTTCAGCTTTGCTTTCAACAAGTGTGAAAAATTTGCACATCTGAATAGGTGGCACATGCTGTTGGTACTTGAGGTGGTCAGATGAGGTGTAATCTATGTCAAGTGTTCCTATGATCCCTCTCTTGGTACGAACACAAACAGCAGCCGGTCTATAAGAGGTGCAGTATGCATGGATCGAATATGTGAAGTTGCCAGGGTAGGGAATAAATTCATTCTGTTCATGTGCATGGCATGCACAGTGAAAGAGGCAATCTTGGCCGAGGTAACACTTCTCAAACACTTGGGCATTAATGAAAGTATGAGCAAGTCCGAGTCCAGGTACGCTTGTAAGGACTTTAGGGTAGTCCACACATTATTAGTCTATTCTACATCAGGTAGTTTTGAATGGACACCAACAATCTGCTACCGAGTGATCCCTGAGGCTCAGTTACTGGCACTTGCAGTTTGAGTAAAGTGCTCTGCCCAAGGACACACAAGAAAACTAGTCTTGATGCTGGGTTGGATTTGAGTATTGTGACCTGCAAGATTTGGGTGGGTCTCTGCCAAATTCTGGCCCTGTTAAAACATTTCAGATCCGATCTCATTCCTGTTTTCTGCTCTGTGATTGGTGCACTCTGCATCAATGGATATTTTTCCTGGCGCAATGTATTAGGCAATTTATCTTTTTCAATCAGACAGAAGGTCAATGTACAACATGCAAGGTCAATTGTTCAAAATGAGATACCGGTAAGGCCAGACGTCATGTGTTTACAAAGCTTCTGATGCTCACAAAAAAATCATTCTTGTTTTCACAAATGGAGGGGAAATGTTTTAATTTTGGAGGAGCTCTTTTAGAAAGGTAATTTATAACCCTATTCAACCCTTGAGGCAGAATGGTTCTCTGTGTCTAACAACACCCAAGAGTTCTGCACGATCTGCCACAGAACAAATGCCCTAAAGGGGTGTAAAACCTGGGGGTAATAATTTTAAAATAACCTCTCATATATATTAGGTCCTTTGTAACAAAAATAGCTAAGGTCAACAGTACCAACTTTTTAACTGCTATAGAGTGGCGAGCCTGAGAGAGGCAAAGAAAACCACATCTCATTTCATGCTACAGGTTCATTCATTGCCGAAGTTGTACCATGCAGCTGGGAGCTGAACCCCCAGCCTTCATGGTGAAAGGTTCTGATGCTTCTACTATGCCATTCCAGCATCACTCTTTTCTGGGACTGTAATCAGTTGGAATTGGTATCAATGGATATCGGTCACAGCCATACGATAAGAGCAAAATTACGGCCTAATCATGGCGTGGGAAAACAGTGGTTCGTTGATCATGATTGCTGGACGATAATTTGCTCCCAATATTTCAAGTAGAGCATGATGATTGTATTTGTAGTGGTGTACATGTACATAGGGCCTCCAACACCGCAAAGGGCCAATCCAAAGAATGACATAGGGTGGGCCATTCCAAAGAATCTTTCCAATAGACAGAGTCGTTGTCCAACATCACACACAGTAGGCCTCCAAGACTGGGTGACATGCTGGTGACTTGGGTATATAGAATTCTGACTTACAAAATTGAACATTGACTGTTAAACATCCCAAATCAATAGATATGATAGAGCTATCAAGGCCTAAGGCCTGCTCCTTAAAACCTGCCCTCAGAATATGTTAAGAGGGCAAAAGACCTATCGGGAGACCTATCCTGTGTGTTTCTCTGAAAATACTTCGTAGCCAATTTAGATGTCTAAAGACGGTTACATGTATCATACAATGCAACACAAGGGTCATTATTGAACCATTGTGATGGAGAAGACGGAATCTTGTTTTGGGTAATACATGCACATGGATCGGAGAACCATGAACGTTGACCTAGACATGGCAAAACAGAAGAAATGACATCATGTCTACTTGAGGCCCACGGTTCACCACACAGTAGGCGTTGTCTGGTCAATTTTGGTATAAATGGGCCGATAACTTTTATGACTTTCTTTTGGCTGGAATAGGCTACAATAAACGGAGGAAGCATGCATGGTCAAGTATGGAAAAAAGGACAAAAGACCTATCTGATATAAAGAATTCTTAGATTACAAAGGAATGCCAAGCAATACATTGTATTCTGCTATATACTGCTAGTGCTCTCCTGCAAATCACACAGCAGAACACCTGTATAGCCAGCCTATACTGATAATAGGTCGAGGCCTAATTATATATGGGCCTACACTTGTGATAATAGTTTTGTATGGTCATGACTGACAATACCTTGGAGAGTGGAAAGTGGAGAAATAAAGAAGTCTGTGCTTTACCTACCTTAGAAATCACAAGGGCTGAACTTGTTTCTAAGCCCCCTTTTAGAGAGAGACCCCATGGACTTCCACCATGCAGGACCACATCAATGATCTGGGGTGCTTGGTCACTCTTTTTCCCCCTGTTCATGCTGTTATATTTGGCTCCATACAGACATGAAATCCAAGAGATTCATCATGAAATCAAGGGAATATATGTCCTGATAAGTAACCCCTTCAATATTCTAAGCTCTGTCAACACATCCTGCTAGTTCTAAGTCACCCTACTACACATGAACACCTCATGCCCAGCAATGGCATGCACAGCTGTTCTGCCTGAGGGGTTATAGCTAGTGGTGCCACCTTGTAATAAGAAGTAACACTAAAATTTGGGCAACTCATGATGCCACCAAGTGGACACAGCACAAGACTAGAGAAGTCAATTTGCTTCATGTTTTGGGTGGCGAGATCCCATACTTTTTGGAAACAGAAGCAGCAAGGTCAATGAAACCCAGATTCAATCAGAATCAAACCCGCAACCCAAGGTGACAGGTACTGGCGCTTTCACTGCACCTCTCAGACACACCCCAAGGCCCTCATTCAAATGCAGGCCTACACAGAGAGCAGAAGAAGGAAAGAAGACTCATTTAGAGAAGTTCATCAAACTGGAACTTAACCTCTGGTTTATTTTTCAATGATTTCAATGACGGTAGACAATTCTGAAGTGGATAATAAACTACAAATTCACGGCCATGTTGATGTTTTCACTTGGAACAATGGAACTGATGCAGTGGGCATTCAAACTCCCATGGTTTTTCCACACCAGAATTGCTATAGCCTTATAGCTTATACCTTTTTCACTTGTGTATTGTCCTACACCTTTATGTGTTATCCTACACCTTTGTATGTCTTTCTACACCTTTGTGTATCATCCTGCACCTTTGTATATCGTCCATCTTTGTGTGTCATCCTACACCTTTGTATTGTCCGACACCTTTGTGTATCATCCTACACCTTTGTATTACACATGTCCACATTATATTCATCTAGAACACAAAACAATGCACTTTTCTCTTTTGGCTGATTGTACTTGTATTACAAATAAATGAAAACAGATGACCATCCACAGCAACTAACATATTTGAAGTTAAACACTGCAACACAATATGATGTTGATTATGATGTTGTCTTACTCCAATAAGAAACCTCCTCCATTGGAGTTAATTTTAGGAAGATATACACAGATATTTGGCATTAACAGTAAATGTTTAAATTGAAGTTTAAATACCACAAGTATGACCCTGACAGAAATGGCAACAGATTATGCAAAGAGTCCTCCATTGGAAGTAAATAATAGTCTATGCCATTTTGTGAGGGAGTTGTGTCTAGATGTACTGTACATCATGGTTTGCACTAGCTATGGAGGTCTACATAAAGTTACATGAAGATCAACACATTTTCCTCTTTTTGAAACAACACAAATTACATGTATCATTGTAATTGGCCTGGTGTTTTACTCAGGTTTATTGATTCCATGCACAACCCAAGTTAAACGGAAGTCAAAGATTGCCATACTAGCCATAAAGGGCAGTCTGAAAGAACTCCAAAATTGTAAAAAAAATGTCTAAAAAGTGGCACTATTATAATAATGCAATTTCATTACAAAAATTCTGAAGTATGAATTCCTACAGTGGTTGTGAGCCAGGAATATGCAACTCCTCCGAATGAAGACCTGTGTTTCCCGTTACAACTATAGATCTTGAGATGACAAAGTCACCCCTGTTTCATGGGAGAGTCTTGTTCCCATCCCACATGCGAACACAGTTTGGCTCCTCAATGGATGGGTGATATGATACTACCCGCATCCAGGACATCATACTCAAAGGGACAGCTACATGTATGTTATCCATAGATCACATCTGCTCTTTGCTAGACTACAGTGGGTTAGATTAAACTTCTAAGCGATTGTTTACACAATATGAAACTGCACATGTAATCACAGTCATTCTCAGCACCCCTGACCTCTTTCTCAGGGTCTGGATTTCAATTCAGCCTTAAGTCTTCTGGACTAATCACGGTCACGTCATAAAAAAACAATTAATTGAACAGTGAACATTCGACGATGTAACACAAAAACATCCACATGTATTCAACGATCCATGGTGACAACACAGCAATTATCATTCATTATGGTTTTCACCAAGTCTATAATTGCTCTGGGTTGGGACTTGTATTATTTTAGCACAAACTGTGAAATGATGTTACACTTAATGACCCCTTACAGAAGCCAACGAAGGGGTGTGCATTCATGGTACTATGTACATTGCACACACCTACATTTCCTGTATGCTGACTCTCACAAAGGGTCTGTAGCGCATTATGATTGATTATGCCGCACCTGAAACATTTGGGTTACACCCTTTACCAGGAAATAAAACAACTGGAAAAAATTCTCATCTAGTTTTATGGTAAATTCATTCAACAACAGACAGACATCATGACCATGCGGGGAATTTTGGGCGAAATAAACCGGTCTGTTACTCCTCACAGCAAGTCCAGATTTCATCTCCACAAAAACACAAATTCCATCATAAGATACCGAATCAGCACTTAACTGCACCCAGATCTCTTGTTTGACAAGTTCTCATCTCTAACGCTATTAAAATCTGTAATACGAGATGAATCATTTCTTATGGCTAAATGTTATGAACATATGTCCAGTCTCTGGTTGATGAAGTCCCACATCCAATCAACCAGAAATCACATCATTTCTGCTCAAAAAAATACATCAACTTCTCATCTTTCTTCTCTTCATAAAAAATCCCTAAACAGATTCCTTGAATGTGGTGAAAGAGACGACTACTTCTGTGATGCTTAACAGTTGAGTCAGAGAGTAATCACAGCCTTGGTGTAGGGTGAGCAAATCTCATCACAGTCGAAGCAACTCAGGACATCTGGTGATCAAGGCGATTTTGTTCCCTAGTCCATTCGACGTACTCATCCAACATCACAGGCCCTGTAATTTAACAATAAAGAAACAAATCAGACCTTCGACATAGCAATTGTCTTAAACTGGCACACCTTCCTAACATTTGGCGTTCAAGCGAACCAAACCAGCTGGTCTTCAAATGCTCCCAAAGGTGACATTTTACTTTGATCCATGACAATCTGACATTCCGCCGAGACGAGGCCAACAACAATACATGTTCTGGAGATTCTGGAGAATAGAAAGAAGAGTGAAGTTCCACTTAGAATAACAAACACTTACATGCACCATCCTCATCATAGTTAGATAGATCTGGCTTTATTGTTCGACTGAATTCCAAGACGTTGCACCATTGGTCTTTGTTTATTACTTTGTACTTTGATTGCTGCATAGAAGAGTTAATCATTAGTACTTTGGAAAAGTGATTGGTGTTAAGATTGGTATAAGAAGCATGGTAAGAGCTCAGATAAGTCTGCTTTTCCCTCACTAGAAATCTGCCAAGATGACGTACGATGTATTATGTCACCCTTACCTCTAAGAACTGTAGAAATGATCCACAGAGTGACCAATTTTTCCCGAACAAAAGCTGTAACATGGCTTTTGCTAAGTCAATGTCCATACTTCGCTGGTCTTTGTCCTGTAGCAGAAAAGTCAATCATACTTTAGGGTTGAGAACCACCGATAAATCCTGACATGCTGACGAAGTAGTAGAAATTAACTTCTCCTTAGATATTCTTGCTTCCACTTACAGTGAATAATCTATATTCAGAAGGAAACGTCTGGGACAAAACAGGTACAGTGCACGTGAACATACTATGCAGTGTTTCATCTTAGACCAAGGGTTTACTGCATCATTCACAACCCACAGAAGTATGATGAAACCCTACTCACCCGTGCAAAGTCAAATGCATATCTGTATATATTTTTGAAAACAATGCTATCATCAAGGAGATTACGGAGGTAGTCAAGTTTATTTTGGAGTTTAGTAATGTTATCACAGCTGCAACAAGAAGGAAACGAGTTATTAGTCTTGCATAAACTATACAAGATCTGTCTTTGGGCTACCATACATCGGTTGTACTGAATAGTCACTTCATGCTGGCGGATGCTATCCACGCCCAATTGAGAAGCAGCAAGGTGAGAAGCACCACATTCCTGAGAGGAAGTCTAACCCGAGAATTAAGTTGACGTGTTTCTGTATTCATCAGAAGATACAGCACCCGACCATGTCACTGAATACTCACCCTAGTTCAGTCATACCCTTGAGCCATTCTGATAATGTGAAGAAACCCATATTTCTGGCATCTAATTTAAATGCTAATGCTAACATCACAATCTGAAAGATTAATGAACATGAAAGGTAAATCACCAGACCAGTATCAATACAAGAAACTTCTTTGCAGTAAAGTGGCTAGGACTAACTTTTATTCATTCATCTGTGATATTATAGCACATACATTTTCTGGTTTTACACCGATATCCTCACATAACTTCTCCATGCCCTCTGGTAGTATACAGTCATCATCTGGTCCAGTGTACTCATGGAACCAGCTGATACATCTCTTGCTGGTAAATGAATCACTGTCGCGGCTTCCTGGTCTTTTTGAACTGTAAAAGATTGAGAAATATTGCAGAGATTGAGAAAATGGTCCCTGGAGTGGTATTTCCCAGTTGAAACTATGTATATGTCACAGTTATCTACTGTCTGTACAAGAAAGCCATCACTGACAGGGATTTGTTGATACATGTATGTTTTAAAAGCATGATTCTCTATCAAAGGAGAACTTGACAGATTGAAACATTTCAGTTAAACTGGAAGACAAGGTCACTGGTGCAACCCTCCATTGAAAGGGATTTTTTTTTACAGGATCATACACTTATGTACCTTGCCCGGGCCCTCTTTGCTCGCTGGTCATCAGTCGAGGGGGATGCTCTTCTCCTTCTTAAGGGCATGCTGTCAGAACCCTCAGTCAAATCCTCCTCAAGTTCCTCCTGCTGCAGGCGACGAGCCTCACTTTCCTTCAGAGTCTGAATTGTGTCAAAGTTGTATTTGAGAATAGTTTCACGAGAGTTACATAAAAAGAAGACAGAAGGCCAATACAAAGATGAACCGGCTCAAGTCGGGTATAGCGGACAAAGTCGTGGGAAGTGCACTGAGTGTGTACATGTATGTACACGGAATAAGCGGCAATGTATGGAAGATGTGTCACTTCCCACAACTTTGTCCGCTATACTTGACTTGACCCAGATGAACCAGGATATACTTTTTGAAGAATCAGAATCACCCTGAAGCAAATTATAATCAATTACAAGTTTTCAAAAAGGGCCGAGATTTTGTGTAGGACTCATAGTAGGAGGATGCTGCGGCCTTTTTTACTAAGGAGGGAAACTTGACTTACCAAAGACGACAATTGGTCATTCAGATGAGAACAGGAATCTGAACACTCCAGGGTGACGTCAACAGGTTGTGCTACACTGCTGAAATTAGAAAATCAAAATGTAAATGAACGAAGGCATTGGATTGGTGGTAGGAATTGGCTACGGCTACGCTCATACAATGCATAGCGACCTCATCCGGCGTGCTTGACTTAGCCTAGGCCTACACTACAGTTTACAGAAAGATAGGCTACCTAATTCAGTAATTGACAGTGTGTCTGAAGGCTGTACTGTACCCATGCAGTGATGTATGATGTATGCAGTGCCTGTGCTTTTATGCACGTCTGTGCATCCACCCATGGATGGCGGAGTGCTTCATATGAACGATGTGCATGGCGTCGGTCACGTAAAATTGCAACCGCGCTTTTTTTGCCTACCACCATCAAATGGAATGAATGATACTTAGAACACCTTAACTACCCATCTTCAATAAATAAAGAAATGTTTTCTTTTCACGTACATTGATTCTACACATTAAAGTCTTGCATCCAATGACAGATACTGCCTATTTTTTTACTAAATTTCATGGTAAAATTAATGAATCGAGCGTCGGACGTATGCAATTTTGTCTAACTTCGTATCAGCCAGTTTTCCGCCATCACTGGCGAATCTCTGACGTCACTCGACGTGTCACGCAGGCTTTCTCTGCTTGGAGTCTGGCTGGCATCTTCGTGGAGACTGGGTAGGTGTAAACTGCTGATTTCGTGCTGATTTCCTGCTGAACTTGCTGATTTATTCTGCTGAACTTTTTCAAATGGTGCGCATTCCTTTATTTTTAAATATATTTCAATGAAATTTGGTTATATTACAGTCCTGTATCATAACTTTATATAGACAGGGCGAAAATGCTATTTATTTTTTAATTTGGGTGACTTTGATCGTGTTTTTGTGGGCACTTCTCGAGGATCGATCGCGAAGTTCAGCGCGGATTTCGCTGATCAACTTCACTCGATCTCCACCGA
>NMRB01000305.1:6213-20181 GCA_002633025.1 Notospermus geniculatus | reverse complement strand
CCCCATTCTAATTTTGCTTCTTTATCAGTCTGTGATCGTTCATTCTTTGATATAGTATTTAGTCTATGTTGGTGTTCATTCTTCTATTCTTCTTCAGGATGAAAAGTGGAGCAAAAACTTTGACCCCAAACTCCAGAGTTTGTTGAGTGAACTTGAAGCAGGCCTTGGCACTGTGATCAGAAAGCAGGATGCCAGTGCAAGAGGCAGAGTTTCAGTTGATGCGAATGAGGAAAACTTTGGAGGTAAGGGAATATGTGACCCGCTCTGGCAAAACCAGACGCATGTCGCTCTTACCTTGGCAGGTTGAGATCAAATGTTTGTCAGTTTCAGTATTGTCTGCCTATTGTGAAATCTGAAAGAATCTATTTCTTCAATTCTCTCCTGGTGTCATCTCGGTTCGTTGAGGCTCACCTTCTGAGTGTTATGCGACTGTTTTCACCAGAGCGGGTCACATATGTTGAAGGACCCATTGTGCCCAAAGCATGAAAATATTAAGGGTCTGTGTTGGTAAACCTGGATCATTGCACAACCAGAAATGAATTACTGTCCTAATCAATGGTTTCTTTTTTCAGGGATCCTCACCCCAACTGATGAATTTCAATACTGGGCTGAAGTGGCCATGTCTGGAAACAAACTTGACATCAAAGAAAGAGCCCAGCATTTCCAGGAACTCTTCCAGCCTGTTGCAAAAGACTTTGGAAGCCTTGATGCCCTATCATTGGGTGATGCCATGGAATTGGTTGAGTTGTGTCAGGACACTCTGGACGATGTCTGGAAACAAACAGAACACGAACAGCCTTATCCTGAAAAAAGGATGAAACATCTTATGGATGTCATTGGTAAGATCTGAAAGTCTTCTTACAGTTAGGTATTACCTGATAATTTCAATCGTGTTCTGCTACTGTGTTGTCTATTTTAGCTGATTTTCATACATATCTCCACATTTCATTTATAGGTGGCTCCCTAGGTCGCTATGTCCAACGTAAACTTTCCCAAGTGGACCTGTGGAGTGGTGGTTTCAGTAAGGTGAAGGAGGCACTACGATCTGGTCATTCTGTCTGTGAGAGGTGGGTGTCTGTATGTGAGACCCTCACATCACAGTTCTGGAAGAGATATGGGCCTCATCCATGGAGAGGGGAGAAATTCACACCAGAGTCCCTGACACAGTTGGCTGGACGTCTTGATGAAGTAGGTTCATTTCTGTCATTTTCAAAATGTTCGTTATGAATGATTCTTTCTCTTTCATATGTGATAAAGCTCCAAGTAAATCAGCACCGGTACTCCCTAAGAGAAAGACTTAGACCTCAACTGAAATTTCTGTCGTTTAGTTGGCACTCAATGGGTAATTTATCATTGTTGGTTTCTGGTTTCCATTTTACTTCAGCTCTATCTTTGATTCCAGGTCTTGACTCTCAGAACAGTTCATGAGCAACTTGTTCGCCTCCTTTCCCATCAAGAATGTCAAGAACTACGGACGTCAGAAGCATTCACCCCATTCAATGGTCTAAATCCTCTCCAGTACAATCCATACACTTTACCATTATGGAAAGCTGCTGTGGCCCAGTATGAGAGAGCCATGTCTCCAGCTGAACAGAGGATAGCCGGAAAGCTACGCTCACAGTTCAGAGGCATGGATGCCAGCTCCCAGCAGTTGTTGAGAGAGTTCCAACGCTATAAGGAACTTATCAAACGCCCCAGCATTAGCAAGGAATTGGTCTCTGAGAGGTATGCGAGCCGGATATATGAAAATGTTGTGCTCTACTTCATTTTGTACATGTTCAAGACATGCACTGACTGCCCCCTTCTTCCTTTTCAGGGAAACATTACTCGGTCAGCTAACAGTTTACATCCGCCAGATCAGAGACGATTTTGTCTCAAGAACTGGGCATGGAAGTGGGGAAAAGGGGCCACCAAAGGGCAAGAATCTCCCTGAGGTCGTCAATAACATCGTGTGGGTCAGACAGCTAGAGGCAAAGGTAAGGAACCAGTGTCCGTCTTTCCCATTCTGGTCCAGATCGTCTATCTCCGTTAGCTCAATACCTCAGACATTGGCAGATTCTTCAGTTTGTCTGAACTTGCATCTTTCTTCAGGTTGAGGATACATCTAATTCAGCTGAGGCCATGCTGGGTGACCTTTCAGGATTCCGAAATTTCCGCCGCGATGCCTCTGACCTGCTGGAAGAGTTGCAGACATGGCGTCGCGATCAGTTTGATGATTGGTCACGGGAGATGTTACAGCAGATTGATGATCCGTCCAATCCACTGAGGTAAGTCCAGAATCGATCAAGGAATTCGAGAATTCGGGAAGGTTTTGCAACTACTGATGCATTTGGTAGTGTCTGACATACTGGTGTTTTCTTTGCAATTCATCTCTTTTCATGCTTTCTTTCCAGTTTGGAGACAAATGGCAGACTAATGGAACTGAGTCACAAAGATGGCAAGCTGCTCGTTAATTATGGTGATCGTCTGGTCACACTCTTGAGAGAAGTCCGACAGCTGACTGGTATGGGTTTCCCCATCCCAGCCAAGATCCAACACACAGCAGCTGTGGCACAGAAGTTCTACAGGCATGGAGTCATCCTAAAACAGGTCTGTATAAGGCTTGATGGCTGGTTGAAGGATAAAAATGACTTACAAAATGGGGCTAATGCAGGCTTTGAAATCAGATGAACATTGTAGAAATGCACCAAAATTCAGTCATTTCATCTACCGTATTTTCAGGTTGCCCACTTCTACAATACTATTGACCAGCAGATGATTCCAAGTCAACAGGCAATGATGTTGGACTCTGCCATGGCATTTGAGCGCCTTGTCAAGAACCCCAAATCAGGTATGTACAGTGATATTGACACCGCTCTTTTCTCCACCTTTGATAATTACGTCAAAACTTTGGGTGTTTTTGCTGGTTGTTTAATTCACTTTTTTACCTGGCAGGCTCAAAAACCAAAGGAAACGAAGTCCAAATAACCTGGGACAACCCAGATGAACTCGAGGATTATATTGAGCGACTCCAGGCCGCTGCTGATAGGCTCACCTCGGAAAATCGTCGCTTGAGGAAGTGTCACTTCGTAGTCTGTGAAAAGGTGCAAACGTTGATGGGTGTGGACCTCCTGAGACAGCAACAGAGGTGGAAGGATGGGTTGATGGAGATACGGCATCTCATGGCTAATCTGGTACAACAGGTAGGCCTCATTGTCTGCTCTGGGAGTTTTGTCACAAGACTGTGATGGTCTCTGCCCTTTGCAGTAGCTTGAATTAAGAATCGAGCAGCGCACCGAAGAGAATCATCTCAATTCTGTATTTCAGGGTTTTTCGGCAGCAAACATGAGGCCATGGAAAGCTCACTGGGACCGTCAGCTTTACAAAGCTCTGGAACATCAATATCAGATGGGTTTGGAGGCCCTCAATGAGAACCTGCCTGAAATCAAAGTGGAATTGACATACAGGTCAGTATTGACTCTGCTTATAGTGTAAGTTCCTAGTGTAATAACTATTAGAAATCTCCCTATATGACTAAATAACTAGAGTAAACCTGTCATTTGACATCTGTTCAGTTCATCAGTTCATTAAGAAAGTCACACATTTTGTCCATCTTTCAGACAACAAAGGCTTCAGTTCCGCCCACCATTCGAGGAGATCAAGGCGAAGTACTTCCGTGAGATGAAGAAGTTTATTAGCATACCAAATCACTTCAAAGGTGTCGGCGATGCTACGGAGAACTTGATTTTCCCGACTATCATTGAAAGGAATGCTGATGGATTCAACACCTGCTATAAGAAAGCTTACAACCTGTTCAAGAAGTTGGCAGCCGTGGAGGAACAGTTTAAGGTAAATTAGTCCTGAGTAATTCTGAATCCAATGTGTAAGTTGTCAAATGTACAGCTGTTAAGATTGTAAGTTTTTCTGATTTTCAGGAATGGGTTGTCCTGGGTGCCCTAGATCTTGATGAGTATGTCGCTGCTCAGCTCCATCAACAGTCAGACTGGGAGAGGAACTTCAAGGCCTTGAAGGCTCGTGGAAGAGATGCAGAGAAATTACCTGGGTATGTATTGAAGTATATCAGCTGAGAGCCAAGCCCATGAACCTCTTGTTGTGCTTCTCTGTGTGAGCTTTGTTGAGCGAGGTGGCTCTCAATGGGCAATTCACTTTACATGACTGATCTTGGATTCTTAATTCTCACTTCTCAATATTTTGAGAACCATTCATTGACCTGTCCTTTGCCTTGATTCCAGCCAAATCAAGGTTGACTGCCTGACGGTCAGCACAAACCCAGTCAAGGCAGTGATTGATGACCACATCCAAAGACTGTTCGATGCCCTGTTGAATGCCCTACGCAAGTCCATCAACGCAGATGTCCACACCATTGATAGTTTCCTGTCAACAGCCATGGAGACCTTGTCTCAGCGACCACAGACAGTTGAAGAAATTGGAGAGGTCAATGCAAAGCATGCTGAGTTTGCAAAGTCCAAGTCAGAGGTCAGCTTTGAATCATCTTCTTTCAGTTTTCAGACTGGCTCTTTCAATCTCAGTCTGGTGTTGCTCATTTGGATTGGCCTATCGATAGATCGTGTAGAACCTCATGGTTCTTTGCAATATGCTCGTCCTTTTTTGAGATAGGTCAAACAGGGATTTAACTTGTAGTATCATGGGTTGAATTTACAGATCCTTCCCCTCTTTGACAAAGCCGAGTCCAAGAACAAGCTGCTGCGATCAGTAGCTGGAGGTGGCGTGGAGTTGCTGAGCGGTCTGCAGGGACGATGGGATAAGTTTGAGCTGATGATGGAGAGTCATCAACTCATGGTCAAGGAGCAGGTGAGTAAAACACTTGAATCTCTCTAATCCTCCTGTGAACCAGGAGAAATGTTCCGTAACAAGGAGCATGTGTCATTCCAACCTATGTAAAGCTAAGATTATTTGCCCCTAGGGATTGATGTTGACCTTTAGCTCCAATAGCTCCAATACCTAAGTCAGTTTGGTTTCTAACATTTAAAACTTTTGGGAAATTGTTGCATCACTGACCCCACTTCCTCCTATTTAGGTTGAAGTCATGAAGAGCAATGTTGAGTCCAGGATCAAGCAATTTGAGCAGGAGATGGACAAGTTTGCAGCACGCTGGCACCAGTTGAAACCAGGAGACGATGCAATGGATGGAGACCAAGAGAAATGCATGCAGGCTGTCCAGTCCATCAAAGAGAGAAAGCAGGAATTTGAGGAGCTTGACAAGACAAGGGAATCACTGATGTAAGTCTCTCCCTGACCCTAGTTTCCTGGCTTCGTTTAGACCCAAGTGTTAGTCAGTAGATGACCCATACTGATTGATAACCACCATAAATGACTTGAAGGTTGTATCAATTGCAGCATATCAGTCAGTCCAAACAACAGCTACTAAAGTGGTCACCCTTATTGCATGAGATACATTTTCTTGCACACCCTGTAGGCCTAGACATTACTGGGCTATTGTGGTAGTAATATTCATGTTTTCTTCAGAAATGATTGCCTCCACTTCAACATGTCCGAACCAGAATTCGAAACTGCACTTGAGGTGAAGGCAGATCTTCTGAGGTATGAAGGCATGTGGGGTCTGTTTGAGGAGTTCAACAATGGACTGCAAGATCTCGCCAAGGAGGATTGGATCTCATTCCGTTCACGTTGTTACACTTTTGAGGAGTTTCTCGGCCACTGGTATGAGAAGTTGAAGAATGACGAGCCAACAACTATGACGGTCCGACTTCAGAAGGAGATTGACAAGTACAAGGTAGAGAATGCTTCAGAAATCTTCATGAAATATCAAATTTGTGTTATGTATTCTTGTGTAGCTGGCTTTGGAAGGTTTGGCCACCTGTAAAGAAGACTTAACTCCTTCTTCCAGGACGTCCTGCCAGTGTTGAAGTGGGTGCGTGGTGAGCCTCTGTCCCAGGACCACTGGCTGGAACTGTTCCGCATGCTACACATGCCCAAGGGAACCACATTAGAGAAACTGACCTTTGGAAACATTCTCGCTGCATCGAATGAAATTATCAGGAATGCTGATGCGCTCAAGGTAATGACAACTTGATTTAGGAAAATGGAACCTCCAATAGCAGACTGTAAATCTACCAGGAGAAGACCTTGGTACGACTCTGAGTGCATCTCTGCACCTGTTTTCTTTCTTTAGTGATTTTAAGTCTAGCACCTTGTTCATTCTTTACCTGCGTCTTTCTTGTAGGAACTGAACCAACGAGCCCAGGGTGAGGTCACTATCAGAGAAGCTGTCCGTGAACTTGAACTCTGGGGAGCTGGTGCCCAGTTCTCTTTGACAGAGTATGAGGACAGTAGCAAGCACAAGTGTATGTTGATCAAGGACTGGAAGGATTTGGTCAATCAGGTAGGAATTGTTTCATGATAATCTAGTGTCAGTCGTGATGGAGCAATGAGAACTTTGCATTTATCGGTATAAGTGGTGACATGATATATTTGAACTTTTCACTCCCCAGGTTGGTGATAACCAGTGCCTACTGCAGTCCCTGAAGGACTCACCCTACTACAAGAGCTTTGAAGACAAGGCATCCATCTGGGAGCAAAGGTTGGCCGACTTGGACGAATACCTTCACAATCTCAATCAGATTCAGAGGAAGTGGGTATACCTGGAGCCGATCTTTGGAAGAGGAGCTCTCCCCAAGGAACAGGGGCGTTTCAAGAGGGTTGATGATGATTTCAGGTAAGCATCATTCCTGTAAATGGTTTCCTCCTATTCAATGTAGGAAAGTTGAGTTTCTGTCGCCTTTCTGTTGGTGTAATGCCGGAATAAACAGTACACATACCTCATCTTTCTGTTTAGGTCCATTATGCAGGATGTGTCACGTGACAATAGAGTCTTGTCCTTGGTGGGCCGCCCAGGGTTAAGGAACCTTCTGGTTACGATGTTAGACCAGCTTCAGAGATGCCAGAAGTCACTCAATGAATTCCTTGAGGTAAGAGCTGTTAAAAGATAAGCTGTCCACTTCCCATGCCATCCATGAGCCAGTGCTGCCATCATGAACAGACTATCCCCAAATCTATTCATTGTAATTTATCTCTTTAGGAAAAACGTTCATTGTTCCCACGGTTCTACTTCATTGGTGATGATGACCTACTGGAGATTCTTGGCCAGGCTACAAACCCTGTCGTGATTCAGTCCCACTTGAAGAAACTTTTCGCTGGCATCCATAGTGTGGAATTTGACCAAGGATGTGCAAACATCATAGCAATGAAATCACTTGATGGGGAAGTGGTACCTCTGAAGAGACAAGTACAAATAACACCGGATGTTGAGGTGAGTTTTGCAAAGTGGCACATTGACACCTATCGTGTTTTCCATGCTGCCCCACGGAGTCTCAAACCAATCAAGCACGGATAGTTTGGAGTGCAAGGTGGGCCCCACGGCCTTACCACACCATGTTTTCACTCTCTCTGAATCTGCCAGATTGTATGACAAATGTTTCTTTGCAGGTTTGGTTAGGGTATCTGGCTGAGGAGATGAAGGCAACATTGAGAGAGCTCCTGAAGGAATGTCTGAGGGATGCAAAGTCTGGTAGTCAAGGGGGTATGGACCCAACCAAGTATCCTTCTCAGGTCAGTCGAATCAAAACTAGATAAAGTTGTTTGTGGTGTCCCAAAGGGAGCAGAGATTGGGGTGTGGTGTCCTGAAGTCTGTTGATGATTGTCTGCAAGCTCTGTTGAAAATGTGATGAATGATATCCCATTTCAGATCCTCTGCCTGGCTGAGCAAGTCATGTTCACTGAGCGATGTGAGGAGGCCTTACAGAGAAACGGCCTCCAGGAGTTCAACATTGAGATGGAGAACCAACTCGAGGCCTATACAAATGTCAATATAGCTGGTTCAGGCATGAATGATGTGGACAGCAAAGTCCTGGAACTTAAACTGAAGGCTCTCATCTTGGACACCATCCATAACATCGAGGTGATTCAGTTACTTGCACAGGCAAAGATCAGAAGTGCCGAGGACTGGCTGTGGCAGAAACAGCTCAGGTACTACTTTGAGCGTGACTGCATCATGAGGATGGTGGATGCCCAGTTTGATTACACCTATGAGTACCAAGGGAATGCTCCTAAGCTTGTCCACACTCCGCTCACAGACAAGTGTTACCTTACCCTGACTCAAGGTAAGTGAATAGAGGTAATCTGTACTCCTTTGCATTTGAAAGTCTCATTACGTTTCGGTTTTCTAATAATTCATACATAAGTTCCTATAGTGACTTTCTGTGTTTTACAGGTATGCACATGGGTCTTGGAGGCAATCCTTATGGACCTGCTGGTACTGGCAAGACAGAGTCGGTCAAGGCTCTGGGTGGACTCTTCGGTCGACAGGTTCTCGTCTTCAACTGTGACGAGGTAAAAAAGAAAAAATAACTTCTGATTTTCATCCAGTCAAGCTCTACTTGCCATTGGATAATTGTGAATGATCTATTACATTCTCATTATCATATTTTTCTCTACCTCTCTTCCAGGGCATTGATGTCAAGTCCATGGGACGTATCTTCATTGGGCTGGTGAAGTGTGGAGCATGGGGATGTTTTGATGAGTTCAACAGGCTGGAGGAGGCCGTACTCTCTGCTGTCTCCATGCAGATTCAAGTCATTCAAGACGCCATCAAACAGAGAGCTCCGAGGTGTGAACTGCTTGGACGGCAGGTAAACTGATGGGTGTTTGAAGAAATTTACTAAGACTGGCCCTGATGTAGATAGCACTGTGGCTTTTTTGACTGGGCACCGATCATACAGGCAGATACTATTGGGTGCAATAACCCATTCAAAGTTAACTCCAAGCCATTTGTGTATTTTTCCTCCAGGTCAACATTGACCCCAATTCAGGTATCTTCATCACCATGAACCCAGCAGGTAAGGGTTACGGTGGTCGACAGAAGCTCCCAGACAACTTGAAACAGCTGTTCCGTCCTGTGGCCATGTCCAAGCCTGACAATGAACTCATCGCTGAGGTTATCATGTTCTCTGAGGGATTCAAGAAAGCCAAGGAGCTGGGAAGGAAACTAGTGGCTGTATTCAACCTTTCCAAGTGAGTGTCATATCATTGCTATCCAGAATAATGTCACCTTAGTATGGTCTTTCACTTTCTGCACCGGAAGTTGATGTGCCTGTTCAGAACTACATGTACATACTGCTTGTCGTATGCCTCGAATATGGTACAGGTACATTGTTGTATATTGTATTCTATCATTTCAGGGAGCTGCTCACACCTCAGCAGCACTATGACTGGGGTCTAAGGGCCCTAAAAACAGTCCTGAAGGGATCTGGTAACCTGCTGCAAATAGCACGAGCAGCCTTACCCCAAGGTACCAAAATGGACGCTCTCGGTGAAGCCGCCATTGTTGTCCAAGCACTGAGGATCAACACACTGTCAAAACTCACCTTCTCTGATAGTATCCGGTTCGATGCCCTTGTAAAGGACGTGTTCCCTGGTGTGGCACTCAAGGATATTGAGTATGAGGATCTACGACAGGCAATCAGAGAAGTTTGCAAGGAGATGAACTTGGTGATTAATGAGAACCAGGTGAGCTTGTCGAGACCTACACTGAAAATCCCAGTTAAATCTTCTAAGAGGTATATGCAGTTTCGTGGACTTGTAGATTACGGTATATTTCTTTCCCCTGGCAGATCAAGAAAGCTTTAGAGTTGTACGAACAGCTACGTCAGCGCATGGGTGTGGTGATCGTCGGTCCAAGCGGGTCAGGCAAGACAACCCTGTGGAAGATACTACAGAAGGGTATGCTGAAGGCAGGACAGGTGGTCAAACAGTACACCATGAACCCCAAGGCTATGCCTAGGACACAGGTAAGTGGAGAACACTTTAATCTCCTTTGAGGAGGAAAGAAGTGTCCTTTTGGCAGCTTCTGCTGTACTTATGCAGTCTAAGATCAATTACCAACTTTTATGTTTTGTTTTACTTTCCAGCTCCTCGGTCAAATCGACATGGATACCCGAGAGTGGACCGATGGTGTGCTGACATACAGTGCCAGACAAGTGGTCAGGGAACCGATTGGTAAGCACAGGATTTACTCCTCATTATTCGTGATGGAACTTTTGAAATTTGCCCTTGCTTACTCTGAAAGCTATTGATAAAACTCCCAACATTTGCAGCAAAGAATCTTGTAACCTCTTTCGTCTTTTCCTGTAGAAATCCAGTCGTGGATCATCTGTGATGGTGACATTGACCCAGAATGGATTGAATCCCTCAACTCTGTCCTGGATGACAATCGTCTCCTCACAATGCCCTCTGGTGAGCGTATCCAGTTTGGTCCAAATGTCAACTTTGTGTTTGAGACTCATGACCTCAGCTGTGCCTCCCCGGCTACGATATCTCGTATGGGTATGATCTTCCTGAGTGATGAGGACACGGATGTCAAGGCCCTGATCTCCACCTGGCTGAGTTCACAAGCCGAGGCTGATCAGGGGTTGCTGTCTGGTTGGATTGAAGATTACTTCCACAGGGCTCTAGACTGGGTACTCAAGCAGGCTGATTNCCCTGCCAAGACACACGCCCTCGCTGGCTCCATGGTCCAAGTGTATGAACAAACAAGGCAGAAATTCACAGTTGATGACTATAGCCACTACTTGTTCACCCCACGAGATCTCACCATCTGGGTTCTAAGTTTCCTTCGCTATGATCTCTCAGATGATAACACGAGTGATAGAGTGTTGGAGATCTGGGCGTACGAGGCGAGAAGAATCTTTAGAGATCGGTTGGTTGGGAATGAAAGTCATAATCGGTTTGACACCATCTTGATGTCGGTCTTGAGAGGTGATTGGTCGGCCAATGCACTGGACACTCTGGATGGTAAGTTTCTGGGTGGTGCAGTGATTGAGTGGCGGACCTGAGACCGAGATCTCATGGGTTCGATTCCTCGCCAGCTCTCCACATTTACTGGTAATAAATTGTATTCTCAAGTGATCTGTGTTAATCCTGTCAGGATGCTGAGTGGCGGAGTTGTTATATGCAGATTTGTAACTTTACTACATACCATTAACTTTGTTCTGTTTTCAGATTCTTTCTATGTCACTTGGGGAGCCCGACCAGATGCTAGCGTACCGGCCACAGCCCCTGGAGCCCCATTACCCCCACAGGGTAAAACCATGGGCAAGTTGTCAGCCTCTGACTTGAAGACTGTCATCAACAAAGGCCTTGTGCAATACAGTGAGTATAATCTGGTCACTTTATTCACCGACACCGTTGATATTTGGTTGGAAAGGTTTATAAGGGATGCTGATAGTACCGAGTACCGGTAACACTATATGGATCTCATGTATCTTGCTGGGACCGGGGCACCAATCCAAATAATCTTGAATTGTCCTCAAGAGGCAAAAGGTTCATAGCCACAAAGCTGAATTGACGTTTTGTAACTCCAGGTCGTGAGAACCGAGATCTCGATGTCCTAGTCTTCAAGGAGGTGCTTGACCATACAGCCCGTGTTGACCGAGCCCTCTCCCTCCCTGGTGGTTCTCTGCTCATGGCGGGTCGAAGTGGCGTCGGACGGAGGACCAGTGTGACCTTGGTCGCTCACATGCATCAGATGACCATGTTTACACCCAAAATGTCAAGGCAATATAGTCTGAAGAACTTCAAGAATGATCTCAAGACTGTAAGTACTGTGTGATGGTGGGACTGCTTCCTTTGTTTGGTGTCAAAAATCTGCTTTGTCATCTTGTGATTATCATGATTTTGCCAACTAGCCAAAGCGCCGATCCTAATCTGTGCACGTTGCCAAGCAACAATGTTGCTCCAAGAAAATGATGCGAATGGATTGAAGATATGAGGACTGAGTGTTCAAATTTAATGCTTTCAGGTGATGCAACAGACAGGCATCGATGACGAACAGGTTGTCCTGCTGTTAGAAGACCATCAGTTCACTGAACCAACCTTCTTGGAACTTATCAACAGCCTCCTGTCGTCAGGTGAAGTTGCTGGCCTGTACACCCCAGAGGAGTTGGAACCCTTACTCGCCCCTCTCAGAGAGCAAGCCTCGGAGACAGGGTTCAGGGGGACCATGTTCAGTTACTTTGCCTCCCGTATCCAGGCCAATCTCCACATCGTTCTGGTCATGGATTCTACCAACAAAATGTTTACTCTGAACTGTGAGAGTAACCCTGCTTTCTACAAGCAATGCTTTGTACAGTGGATGGATGGCTGGAGCAGAGAGAGCATGGTCAAGGTATGTCTGGTCTCCAAAGGTGCGGAGGAGCACATTTACTTCACAATGCTTTCTTGTTGAACTTCATTCATCACAAACTTCCTTTCAGGTGCCCCACATGCTCCTGACAAGACCTCCAAAGGTTGAAGGTGCAGCCCTGCAGGAGAAAAACCAACGCAAACGTAAAATTTCTGGTGGAGATGAGCTACTCAAGAGCTTCCTCCACGTGCATGAGATGTGTGCCGATCACGGTGCCACCCCGAGGCGGTACATGTCATTCCTCTACACGTACATGAACGTGTACAACAAGAAAAAGAAGGATATTGAGAGGAGACAGAGCCATTTGGAAGTGAGTGATGTTGTTTTTACCTGATACATGTATAGCTGGCCTATTCATTGTCAATGGTCAGAGTTCCCAGATTGTGCACCAAATCTACCCTCCAATAGTAAGAGACAGTAGACCTATCTCCACTAGTGATTGGGGGAGCAAGCAAGGCAGAAACGATCGTCAGGAGTAACCTCAGAACCTTCCGCTTTCGTCTTTGATCGTTCGATACAGGTTCGCTGCTCTTATACCACTTTCATTTGACTAAAATAACCACCATTTCAGGCTGGTGTACACAAACTAACAGAAGCTAAACAACTGGTGGATGAACTCAAGAGTAAGGCAGCAACACAGAGTCAGCTGCTGGCAGAGAAACAAGCTGAAGCTGACGCAGCCCTGAAGGAGATCACGGTCGCCATGCAGAATGCTAGTGAACAGAAGAGTGAGATGGAGACATTGAAAGGTACGACTTGGGACAAGTTCTTTCAACGCCTTCATGATTTTGTGTATGCTGCTGCTTGTGCAGTGACCCATCTGGCACTGGCAGAACTTCTGATTGTGTGCTACACTTATACCTTGGGCACTGGAGTCAGTTCCTTTGTCATCATGTTTTCAATGAATTGATTCTTCTCTAACAGGAGTAGGTCAGTTACACATAGGGGTCATGCCTTCTCTTGTGCTCCTAAAGATCATTGAACTAGCTTCCATATCATATCAGGGCTGGCAGCAGCATTTTGATCTTCAAGTCAAGAGTAGCATTGAAACTTACCTCTTTCATCACTTTACATAGTGTCTTTGATCACTCTATTGTAAATACAGGCACTGAATACAACACTTTCATTTTCATTTTCGTGCAGGTAAAGCTGCTGAAGAGAATGTGAAACTGGACAAACGAAAGAAGGCTATCGACATTGAGTTATCAGATATTGAACCTGTGGTCAGGGAAGCCAGAGAGGCTGTTGGTAGTATCAAGTCTGACAAGCTGACGGAGATCCGTTCTCTCCGTGCACCACCTGATGTTATCAGGGATATCCTGGAGGGTGTGCTACGGTTGATGGGAATATTTGACACATCGTGGGTCAGCATGAAAAGGTGAGGTGGATACCACTTCTGAAAGTGGTTGTTGTTGCTTTAAGAGTGGAAGTTGTCGTGCTGCCTACTGTACTTCTGTTATTTTGAACCTTTCTCTTATGGAAACCTTTGTGGGTGGCAAATATTGGCCTTAACTGAGAAGTGTTGGATTTGCGAGTGTTGTTGCAAGGCAATGTATTGAAAGGTTATGTGAATGTAGGCCTACATATTCTATCTTTCCCTTTCTTTACCGGTAGTTTCCTGGCCAAGAGAGGTGTCAAGGAAGAGATCCAGACATTTGATGCAAGGAAGATTACACCAGAAATCCGAGCAGGGGTTGAAGAACTCCTCGCCAAATGTGGGGACTCCTTTAAGGACACGGTAGGTGCTG